>MNCI01018059.1:988206-1054910 GCA_015680685.1 Gnetum montanum | reverse complement strand
GGGCGGGGGTGGTGGGAGGGGGAGGAAGCATAGTTAACTACAAAGAGAAGGTAAGGAGGTACACGGTGTACAAACAAGCATAGAAGGTAATGTAGTTATAGTCTTAGGGTATCTAGGCTATGAAAACTAACATCCATCATGAGGTTTGAGCTTACCAAGTTGGCTACTATGGTATCTTGTGGGCTATGGTAGTCTGCAGTGTGCTGGGTGGTGTGCAACAATGTCGTGATGGTGTGCAATGGTGTTTTCCAAATGCTAAGTGTGCTCAGGTGCCAAATGCCAAAATGCAAGTTGAATGGAAAAGTTGCCAACCTCTAAAATATCAAATGTTAGGGTATTTATAGGACTAAGGATAGCACGAATGACGAATCAAGTGCTATGTGGCACAGGGGTAGTTGGGACTATGTTGACCCCTACTATGCTCCCACTGAAGCAAATGGTCTTTTATTAGTGTGCTCGAATGGATCCTGTGAGACTACTAGACTATGACTATGCTACTAAGACTACATGTGCAAATGACAAACAGATTGCAATGTACTTAAAAACAATGCAAGATAGTGTAGTTTTGGAGACTACCCTTTAGGACAACACTATCCACTCTCTCGAGTGGTGTTGAGCATAGGTACAATTTGAGGGTGAATGGGGGATATAAGAGAAATGCAAATTGTTGATCTTGCTTGTCAAAGGTGTGTCAGAGCCGAGATGAAGGCTAGTGCTCAGTTTTGGAGGCTTTTGGAGGTAGTTTTTCTTGACTAAGCTAACTACGCTCTAGAGTGTAGTCCAAAAGTTAGATAAATTTTTCCAAAATTGAGTTCTAGTGCAAACTATGCTATCTATGCTTTGGAGCGTAGTCCTGGTAGGGAGATTGTAGTTAGGACACTTAGAAAATTTTGGCAAAAAATGACAACCTCAATGCAAACTATGCTAACTACGCTCTAGAGCGTAGTAGGGAGTGTAGCCTCGGAAGTTAGAAAATTTGTTAAACTATTTCTTCCATGCTAACTACGCGTGATAGCTTGTACCTTGACACTTAGGAAAATTCACAAAACTAGCCATCTCTATGTAGACTACACTGACTATGCTCTAAAAAGAAGTCAAGACACTTGGAAAATTTTGCAACTGCTGTCGACACTTAAAAAAATCTTGTAAATTTGGGTTGTCTGTGTCAACTATGACGACTACACTTTGGAATGTAGTTCTAGCATTGGGGAGCTTAGTGTCAACACTTAGGAAAAAGTTTCTAAGTTTTAACACTTAGACAAATTTGCATTTTAGACTTGATGGCCCAAATTTGGTGGTGTTTCATTGGCCCCTATTTGTCAACATCTAAAGGAATGACCTGGGAGACATTGGCAAAGAATGTAAAACACGACAATAGGCTCGACACCAACATTTCTTGTCAATACTTACCTAAATGTTACTTCACCATGCTCAAGAGTGCTAAAGGTAATGGCATGTTGGAGGTAAAGGGTGTAGGGAATGCATTAGGGGATAGCAAGGGAATGGAATACAAACAATGTGATATTGCAAAGTGTGGCACCAAGGTGGCTTGTCACCAAAATAGTGATCTCTAATTAGAATGCTTGTGAAAGAATCAAAGTCCATGGCACTAGGATGGCTTGCCCCTAAAATCACAACCTCTCGTTAGAGTGCTTATGAGAAGGTCAATGTGGATTTAGGGTTGGATTGGATGCAAAATTATAGCTTTGTTAAATTTTTGTGGACATGTTTTGCTAAATTTCCTTTGCTCCTTACTTCTTTTTTGAGTTTTTTGACTACGAGGCAAACTTGCTTTAGGTTCTGCACATTGCAAAATGCTAGCTGCGGGATGCTTTTCATCAGGTGGGTTACATGCCACCTAATGGGCTTTGTTTTAGTGTAATTGTGTCACATTTGTAGGATAGGTGTTTCCTCCCTGGGATGAGTTACGTTACATCTGCTTAGGCTTTGACTAGCCCACAGAGGCTTCCCATGGGACGAGTTACGTTACATCTACTATGGGTTCTACGGTTGATGCAAAGAAGGTGCCATGTCCATCAGAGGGGTTGCAAGCTTAGTAATGCAGTGGAAGGTAGGGAAGTGCAATGTAAAAGGGGATGAATGGAAGTAGGTTATAGTGAGTGATGAGTGGTGAGGTACCCCTACACTCAACCATACGAATATAAGCGTTTCATGCATGATTCGATCAAACTCCATAGACGGGCTAGTTTTGGTATCTAGATAGTTACTCGTTGATCGCAGTTCGCTGTCTTCCCACCTGGACTAGTATTGGCTTTGTCATGTATGATTTAGTCCAAAGTGAGGTGTATGATATGTTCCTAAACTAATGCTACTCTTCGAGATAATGGAAAATAATCTTAGCTAAGCTAGGAAGAAAAGGGAGAGAGAGTTAAGCTAAGAGGAAATAGGAGAGAGAATCTAAGCTAGCCTAAGTGAGATGAGCATCCATTCCTTAATCATACGTACACATCTTAGACCTTGTGCACGACTACTACTGGGATTACCAAGCGTAGATCCTAGGTATGCTACTGGGTTACCAAGTAGTCACACTTAAATGCTCATGATTAAGTCATACTCATTATGCATTTAAGGAGTTTAGGGTGAACAGATATTAACTACGAAAGTAATAAATAATAATAACAATTAAATAATTAAACTAAGTGAATGCTGCAATGATGAAGTAATCTTGATCTTTAATTCTAGTCATGTGCATGTCCAAGTACATCACACTCAAATAAAGGTGCTGTACAATAACAATGATCACATTGTGGGCATGCATTTGGAGGAAGGGTTGAGAAAAAACTAACAATAAAAACTAATTTCTAACTAAAAACTCCTTGCCTTCACTGTGTGCCTAAGGTATATTTATAGGCCCGCATAGGAGTCAGGATATCGCATATGCCATATCATGAGCTAGGTTGCGATATCACGGGTGCAATATCGTGACCCAATGAACCATGATTCATCATACCCCCATGATTGAATGAAAACTCATCTTTGAGTCAAATAGAATGAGAACAAGCCTTATTGATTACATAGTGATAGGTATGGGATTATTAACTGACTAGAGATTTATTTATGCTGTAGTGGAGAACTCAATAGAACAAAACTGGGACACAACACAAAATTACAAAATTGTAAACTTTATTTGGCTAATGTGGTTCCAGGTGGCGATGGCTCGTCCATTGGTCACTTCCCCTTGTCCCATGCTCCAGGTTTGAAAATTTGATAACTTTGAAGTAGTGCCTGGAGCTCTTCCTCTTCTGTTCGGGGATTTTGTGGCATCCATGCTAATGCTCTGATGTTTGATGGAGTCAACACCTCCCATGGGCATGGTAGTTGTGGGAACATCTTATTTGCTTTGATGTATGAGGCCACAAACAACTGTTGTTCCTCCTCGTAGGTTCTGGCTTTATCCCTGTACTCTTGAAAATTTGTAAGTCATCAAGTCATGTCTACTGTGACATCTCTTTGGCCTTAGTAGCTAGTCTTAACCATCTCTAGTTCAGAATTTGTGACTTCTAGCTTCTGCAACGTTTTCTTATGCTTCGCAAATTCTACTTCATATTTGGTATAGGTGGTAGCTACCTACTTCTCAAGCTCTGTTCATGGGCATCTTGCTATCAACATGGTTAGATTGCCATATCATAGGTTTGCCAATTCCATGGACTCTATGAGGTCTTAAATATATAGGTCTTGGCTTTTAAGTTCCTCCTAGTGGGCAAATGCATATGTGTCCAATATGGCCTGCCAATCAATGTGTTGAGCACTGAAATTGTTGATGTGGACCTTGGCCATATGTATCTCCTTTTCTATGATTTTCTTGTACATTCCCATCTAGTCTTTGAAGTGCTCCTTTAACTTTTCATGCCATTTGGCTTCATTTTGCCACATTCTTATTTCAATGGTCATCTTCTAACAGATTGTGCATACCTCCTCAATTGAGAGTGTTCGATTCTTTCTAGCCAAATGATTCATGTCTTGGTTGATCCTGAACAACTATTCTTGTAATTGTTGAAAGTTTTCCTCAAGAACATTCTTCTATTTTTCCATAGTGGTCAACCAAAGATTGTTAGTAGCAAGCTATTTATTCTCCTTCTGTAAGGCTCTGAGTGCCTTGGCATGTGTGTAGGTTTGTGCTTGTGCCTTGGAGGCATCCTAGTTAGCCTTCTATTTCTCCTCCACCACTCTTTTATTATTTGCCAATAATTTATTAAGCTACTCTATGTTGAAAGAATCCAGCTGATTTGTAGGAACAAATTGAGATGGGTCACGTTGTGCAGCTTTCAGGGTGACAAGCCTCTCTGCATGCTAGGCCCTGATCTCTACCATGAACAGCTTTCCTTTGGTGGAGATGAGGTCTAATTGTGCTACCATGACATCTTGTGGAATGTCAAACATGGACATCATTACTTGTCTCATTTGCAGCAATCGATCAAGGACATCCTCATGTGCCGTAGGAGTCATTGAGGGATTGGCCAGATTTTGAGCATCTTGTGTTCCTGTGAAATCTGCTGGTGGCACAGCAGGGACATTGAAAGATTCTTTGATGTGATCTATGACCACTTTTGTAGCTCCCGCTACATCCTAGTGCTACATGACCATTACTATGGCCCCTTCACCTATTTCCAAGTGCACCTGAAAAGATGCAGCATTCCTTGAAATCTGTTGTGACCAATGAGTCACCCCTCCTCCTATTTGGATGGACACCTCACCCCGTGTGCGATCGATAGAAACTAAAGGCTGTACGGTGTCATTGATGATACGGAGGAGATTAGCATCATCATAACTTCCCCAATCGATTGTCTTAGCGATGGCCCTGAGGTGGCTCATCAACGATTGGTAATCCTGTGGTGGTGGTGGCGATTGATCTTGTTGGCTTGCGATGGGTCCTACTTCTTATTGTTAACTGGGCCTCGTGCTTGGAAATTGGGTAGGCCCTACAATTTGAGTTGCAGTGGGCTCCACCATTTGTTCTTGCTCTTGCTCTAGCTCTAGTGTCTCACCAGCACTTTTCCTTGGAACTAGTGGCTTCAGTAGTTCAGGGAATGAAGCATTTTGGGCTCTTTTGAGGATGTCATTGGTGTACCCTAGAATACCAGCATGTTTGCATGGCTTCCTGATGAGACAAGAGAAGGGCAATGCAAACTTCCTTGTCTTACGTTCTTCAAATCGCCTCAAGATCTCCATGAGATATAGATGAGGAAGGTTGGCATTAGCCTTTTCCATCAATATCACACTTCCTCTTGCTGCATATATTGAGATCCTTTTTAATGCTCTCGTGGGGAAGATGTGATAAGTACCAATCTTGAAGTATATCCTTTCTTCCAGCATCAACTCTCCATATGTCTTGTCTTCTTTGCCGTATGCCCTATCCAACCAAACTTTTTGCACATCCGCATTGGAGCGAGTGGACAGGTGAGCAATTTTTGGCCCTATATTCAGAAGGTTTAACATTCCAAGATGACCTTGGCGGAAAAATCTATAGTCACACTAAAAATGTTAACTGTGGTGCCTTCTTCCTTATTGTGCCAAAATTGGTACGTTTCTCCTAAGTACCAGGCACCATTTTCAGAGAGGATAGGTCATAATGGAGATCCTTTGAGTTGGTCTCTAATAACCTTAGGAGCGAATTCTGTGAAAGGTTTGAAGTTCAATTCCATGATCACTACAGCCAACGTGGACTTTTCATGGATGGCCTGAATACACTCTGGGGATAACGTGAGTTGTCCCTGTTTAGGCATTGTAGTAGCTCCTCCTTCTACTTGTCCTAATTGTACAGTAGTAGGAGTCTCTTGATGGATGCTAAATAATTACACCTCCTGCTTTGCATGTTGTTCAAGAGATGCTTGTTTTCTACCTCTCCTAGGTCACTTGGACACACCTTGAGAGGGTCTTTCTTATTGTCCATGCTTTGGGATCATCTGCAATTACATGAGGTCAGTCCTTATTAAGGTTGATTACCAAAGTTAAGTTATACCTTACTTCTTGCCTTAATGGATCCATCTCTTATTCTGTGTGATTTAAAGTTAGGATTTTTTTTTGTGAAAATGTCCCCAAAAAGTTTTAATATTTGGCCCACTTTGATTAGGTGATGTCACAATTTTAATTTCTTGGTATAAGTGAGGAGATGAAATTGTTTTTGACACATGTTTATAATTAATTACCCTTGATACTGTCCTTTTGGTGATGATGAATTTTGAAAAATCTATGCATAATTCATAGTGTACCCCTCCCCATGACTAAGCTGAACACTTCGGGTTTAGATAGGTTCGATTGGAATGAAAATCGAAGCACTAGTGAGAGAGTTATGGTTGTTGGAACAAGAGATGCACAAGTCGCAAGTCATTGAACAACATTTGAAAAATTCCCCCACGTGAACAGTTGCAAATGATGTTAACGTTCGCCAGGGGGGGTCCATATATATAGGTTCATGCGACGCGATATCGCATGTGACATGATATCATAGCCTATTTAGAATAGGGTATTTAATAAAATTGATAAATTTTCGAAATTATAAACTCAAAAATGAAGGACTGGAAGTTGATGGAAAGGGTCTAGGGTAATATTGATTAGGCTTGAAGGCACAAAAAGGATAATGATGTAAAATTTGGCAATGAAAGTCATGAAGAGTATGAGGAAAAAGGACATGTATTTGCACATATGAACATTCGAACTAAAAGGATGATAAGGGAAAGAGAATGATGGTAATGCAATACTTAGAGGGTGTAAAATGATGTGAGGGTAATGTGTGATGAGTGCAAATTACAAAAGTCACACAAGTGGGTCCTCCCCAAAGTAGGTTCCAACTTATAATGCTCTTATGTAACCACACCTTAAAATGTTTGTAGGTACTAGAAGGGTTAAATGTAATCTACACCAATTTCATAAAGCGCACACACGTAAATACCACCGTGATGAGATATAAATTCAATGCTACATAAGTCACGAGTTCCAATTATATGGACAGTGAGATGGAATGAATTGTAGAAGGGATTGTAGAGAGTGGGACATGAGGTAACTGGCCTAGGGCACAATGAATCCTCAATCCGAGGCATGATTAATGTGTCATTAACTCGTCGCTCCAAAATCAGGACCAAGTCCATTCCTCTGATCATTGACATCACATTGTTTTATCCAATGATGGATAACCATAAGAGCTCATGATAGCAAGGCGTACTATCACTTGCATTTTGTTCAACAGGGGAGTGATTCAGAATTTCTTTGCAGCACTTTGAGCTTAATCTTTTTTTTTCTTTTTATGTGACCACTTTGGCACACTCTTCTTGCTCTCTTTCTTTTTTTTTTCATTTTTTTGAAATGAATGCTTAAGCTAGAGAAGCCGCCTACCTTTAGGCATGGATGCATGTCTTTCTAGTGGGACCCCCTAGAACAACATTGAGTTTTCTTGATTGAGTGCCTTTTGATTACTCTGACTTCCATTTTTCATTAGATTTACGAGGATCTTAGTACAACCAAGCTACATGATAATACCTACAGATGTAATCAAAGAGAATCCACAAGTCCCCTTGATGTCACACCCTAGCCATTCCTACTTAGTCCATCCTTCTTCGCTTTGGGTATAATAGATACAAGGTTACTTTAAGTTTTAATCATTAGGAATATCATTGTACCCAGGGTAGAACCTCTTATTAATGAAATGGGTGGTTGGATGTGGTGAGCTCGCTATCCAAATAATTAGTCACTCGTGGCTTAATAACATAGAACAACACCTCAACCAATGAGTCACATGAGTGCTTTATTCATAGATGAGATTACTCATAAAAAAGAAAAAACAAAAAGAGAAAACAATAATTTGAAAGATGAAAAACTGGAAAACAAAAAATTGTAAAATTAAAGAAAAGGAAAAATATTTATTAATTCTACTTGTTAGAATGGGGGATATCCCCCATAGCTAAATAGTTGAGCATGACTAGAATTAATAAATGGAAGGTTAGGATCCTTTCATGTTGGAAATATTGGGACCCAGTCATACTTACCCCATTGGGGTTCACACACTTGATTAGAGTTGACATAGTGGGGCAAGTTATAAGATGTGGTTAATTTATAAGGAGTTGACCCACTATGGTACTTTTCACTGTAAGATGGTATGTAAGGATCAACATGTCTCCCCATGTGGCTATATTCATTAGGCTGCATAGTTGTTGGAGTATTGAGTGGTGGCCTTGATAAGGTAACATGAGGCATTGGGTTCAAAGAGGAAGATGCACCACAGTGTTGGATTTGTGTTGAGTTGGTAGATGTAGTGGTTTTTGGACTGTGGTGTCTCTTTTTATAGTCACGTCAAAAGAAGGGCCAACTTTTGTGTGGTGGGTTTCCATTGCTATTGTTAGTAGTAGCACAAGTAATGTTCGTGGGTTGATGCTATGGTGCAAACCCTTCAAGTACAATTGGTGGCGATGTAGAAGGAGGCGAAGGATGATAATATTGTTGTTGAAGAAAAGTGTAAGGTACATGAGGTGGCGACCTTGGCGGAGAGGATATGGGTTGATAGTATTGAGGAGAATAGTAATAATGTGGTGATGAAGAAGATGTTGACCTAGTTGGGGAAACAAGATGTTGAACTTGATAAGCACTTAGGTTCGGATGGTATGAAGGGTATAACCAGTTTGGGGATGGCCTCCTCCATGACTGGGGTTGTTGCCACTGTGATTGAACACAGTATTTTTGCATGAACTCTGGATGTAACATTCTTTCCCAATGCTCATGTAAATGTGACAAGATTGGGCATTAGCCCTTGGGATGATTGTATAGGAAAATGTTACATTGATATGTATGATTGGTAGTTAAGTTCTTATTCTCTTCAACCATTCTTTCTGATTGCGTAAAGGTGTTTTGTCTAATTTCCTGGTTCGTCATAACTCTATCTCCAATAATGTTGGCATATTCTCCACATTTTTTATGTATCCATTCCATCATCCTATAGATCTTTGCCTCAACTTCATCTAGTGATTGTTGCATTGGCAAAGGTAGAAATGGTTGCACTTCCTCACGGTGAGTTGATTTTTCCTCTTTATGGTTATGAACCTTTTCTAATTCAAGATTTTGATCACATTGAGAGTTTTCAACATTCTCCCATTTAGCCATTTCTCCTTCTTCTTTTGCTACCCTCTTAATAAGCTCTTGGAGTTGATGGGTTTGTAGCTCGTATAGTTGACCTTGGGCATACATCCCTAGGGTTTCCCTTGTTTCATTACGGAGCCCATCAATAACGTGGTACATTAGCCTTTCCTCAGAGAACTCATGGCCTGGGTAGTTGTTTAACAATGCATAATATCTTTCTAAGGCCATGTCCAAGGGTTCATGTTATGCTTGTTTCGACTCTTGGATTTGTTTCCTCAAGGCTGACACTTTGGCATAAGTTTGATATCTTTCGTTAAGAGTTCTACCATTGTTTTCCAATGTTGAATTGACTTTGGTTTTAGGGACATATACCATACTTTTGCATGGCCAATGAGTGTCATAGGAAAGAGCTTAATTTTTTCTATCCATTATCAATGTTGTTCCATGCACAAGCATCGTAAAAGGCTTGTAAATGTTGTTGCGAATCAAAATCATAGCCTCTTAAAAACTTAGGAAATTTGTTTAAGTCAAGCCTAGGTAGATGGCTTTTGTGACGATGCCTGCAGAATATTTGAATAGCCTCTTGTATTTCTATTAAACTTGTAGTGACCAATAGGGGTTCATAATCACTAGGTATGTTATGCATTTGTGAGTTGTGATGATGTTGTCTTCTTTTATGTTCATAGGAAACCCCTACATAAGATTGGAAACTCCAAACTTTATCTTCATCATCATATAATTTGTTGGTTCTCCAATGAATTGCCTCACTAGTTGTTGCATTTTCAGAGTCTTGTGAGAGGGACATGGTTATGAATTTGTGTGTGATTTAATTACAATTATTATTATTATATTTTTTTCTGAAAGATATATCGTTAATACTTTGTTACAGTGATCTTATATGATGTAACTAATCTAAATAACTAGCACTATCCCCAACAACGGTGCCAATGATGAGTGGTGAGGTACCCCTATACTCAACCATATGAATACAAGCGTTTCACGCACGATCCGGTCGAACTCCATAGACATGCTAGTTGTGGTATCTAGATAGTTACTCACTGATCATAGTTTGTTGTCTTGCCACCTAGACTAATATTGGCTTTGTCACGTATGGTTTAGTGTAGAGTGAGGTGTATGATATGTTCCTAAACTAATGCTACTCCTCGAGACAATGGAAAATAATCTTAGCTAAGCTAGGAGGAAAAGGGAGAGAGAGTTAAGCTAAGAAGAAATAGAGGAGAGAATCTAAGCTAGCCTAAGTGTGATGAGCATCCATTCCTTAATCATCCATACACATCTTGGACCTCGTGCATGACTACTACTGGGATTACCAAGTGCAGATCCTAGGTATGCTATTGGGTTACCAAGTAGTCACACTTAATGCTCATGATTAAGCCATACTCATTCCATGTTTAAGGATTTTAGGGTGAAGAGATATTAACTATGAAATAAATAATAATAATAATAATTAAATAATTAAACTAAGTGAATGTTGCAATGATGAAGTAATCTTGATCTTTATTTCTGATCATGTGCGTGTCCAAGTATGTCACACTCAAATAAAGATGCCATACACTTACAATCATCACACTGTAGGCATGCACTAGGAGAAAGGGTTGACAAAAAACTAACAATGAAAACTAATTTCTAACTAAAAATTCCTTGCCTTTACTATGCACCTAAGTTGTATTTATAGGCCCACACAGGAGTCCTAATATCACGTATGTGATATCATGAGCTAGGCCATGATATCATGTACGTGATATCGTGGGGGCGATATCGCGACCCAATGAATCACGATTCATCAATGAGTTAATAAGGATATGCACTCTTGAGTAGCTATGCTAGTCTAATCATGCACATCACAGTAGTGTGGTGACTTACCATTTCAATGAGATGCATCTCTACATGACCACCTTCGAGGCTTTTTCTTGCAAACACAACTCAGAGAAATTACTAAAGCAACCACACAACATGAGGTGAAAATAAATTGCTGGATGTGAGTGTGCTACAAATGCTACAAAAATTGGACCATTTGCAAGAGCTTGAAGAGCCAATGTAAGAAAAATAGTGCGGGTGCTAGAGCAAGAAGGCTACAAAAGCTCTAGTGGCCACAACGATGAAGAGTGCTCGAGCAATAGCAAGAGCCCAAAAGAGTCGATGAGAAGATGGGGGCCATAATGCTATCACTACTCTAAAGGATTGTGCTATCGATGAGAGATTTAAGCAATAATGAAATGCCCAAGGCTGGTAATGATGTAGGTGTGGCCTGGAGCTGGTAACACTAGCAACCATGGCAAGAGCTCTGGAAGGTCAACAAAATGCCCAAGGGTAATTTTGGAAGATCAACAAAATGCTAGAGGGTGGTGACACTACAAATGTTTCACAGGGCTCTTTTGATGACAAGAAATCCATTTTGGAACTACATTGTCCTTGCCCTACCCACAAGATGTGGGTAGATGGCATGGAGTTGGAAGGATTGTCACTTTCTTGTCCATAAAACTATGTGTTGAATTGCAAACCCAGTTTAAGATCCTAGAAAGACATGATGTGTTAGTTTATAGTCCTAGCAGACTACTATGTGCCAGTTTAACATCATAGTGGATAGTGGATGTTGTGTTAGTTTAATATCATGACCCAAGGATAAGCTATGCCAGTTTAGTATCATAGTGGATGGTTTGTGCCAGTTTATAGTCCTAGCAGACTAGCTGTTCTAATTTATAGTTGTAGCGGACTAGTTGTACAAATTTATAGTCATAGCAGACTATGGATGTGGATGGAAGTTTATAGTCATAGAAGACTATTGCTTACCTTGCTTTCTCCTTGATGAGACGCTATGTGCTATGTGCAGTATGGCTTTAGATACGAGTGGTTCACCGAATTAGCAAATTCATTGTCGTTGTGATCAGCAAGCTTGAATGCCCCATTATCATAAGCCTTAACGACCAAGAAACGCCCTTCCCAGTTGGCTGAGAATTTGTTCATTAGTTTGGAAATGGCCTTAAGGACTAAGTTCCCTCTCTTGATCGGGTGTTGATGCTGATTGTGATGGTGTTTCTGCCATTGTATTTGTTGGTACCACTAGATATAATCAAGTGTTAGGATGCACTCCTCCTGTATTGAGTTGAGGTCTATGGTTTTTAACTCATTGTTTTGTGCATTGTCAATGAAGCTTGAGAGGATTACACTGAGTGATGGGACTTGTAATTCAAGAGGTAAGATTGCTTCAAACTCATAAACCAAGATGTATGATGTCTTACCTATTGTAGTTCTTCGTGTTGTGCAGTAGGCCTAGAGTGCATAGATCAACTGCTCGTGCCATCACTACTTGCTACTGCTAAGCTTCTTCAAAAGATTGACAATGACCTTGTTTGTGGCCTCCACTTGGCCATTCGCCTAGGGGTAATAGGGTGATGAAAAGGAATGTTTGATTCTAAAGCATTTGCAAAAGGATTTGGTCTTAGCACTACTAAACTATGGCTCGTTGTTTGTGACTATGGTCATGGGTAAACCAAAACGGGTCATTATGTTTGTCAAGTATGAATTTTGAAACCTACTATGAGGTTGTCTTCTTAAATGGAATAGCTTCAACCCACTTCGTAAAATACTCAATCGTAATTATAATGAAGCTATGCCCTATGAAGGACATAGGTATTATAGGCCCAATGATGTCCAACCCCCAATGTTGAAAAGGCCATGTGATCTATGTTGTATGCAATTCAGTTGGTGGCATGTGCATTAAGTTGTCATGTCGTTGACACGTGTTGCACGTCTTTGCCTTGGAGATGCAATTGCACTTCATGAATGACCAGTAGTAGCTTAAGTGTCTAATTTTCACTGCCATTGGCCTGGGTGCTATGTGGCCTCCATAGAGTCCCTCGTGGACTTAGTCAATGATTGTTTGCACTTTGCTATTACTAACGTAGGTCAATAGTATGCCATCGTAGGATCTCTGGCATAGTGTGCTATCACCCATAATGATGTACTATCGCGATCATTTCCACACTGCATCCTTTTGAGTAGTGATGAGATGCTATGGAGGTTCACCCTATAGAAGGTATTCCTTAATGTTGTTTTACCACTCTACTGCATGGATTGTGCTTACTATGGCTATAGATGCAATGTTGGTTGTTTTCATGATAGGAATAGTGCAATTTGCCACCAAGGTGGACAATGTGAAAAACATTTCAAGTGCAATGCTTAAGGCTAACGTAGCTAATGCATCAGCAATGGTGTTTTCATTATTGGGGATATGTTGAACATCAGCAGTTGCAAATTGCTTAAGCAAGTGCTTTGCTAGGTTACAATAAGGTTGCAAGTGTTGAAATCGTAAACCTCTGTGACTTGGTTGAAAACTAGTTGCAGATCACCTTAGATCACTAGGTTTTGTATTCCTAGGTTGTGAGCTATTAAGATACCTCAGAGTAGACCCTCATACTCCATGATGTTGTTAGTGCATGGGAATGCAAAATGATATGCAAAGGGTCAAATCTCCTAGGAGGGGAATGTGATTATGGTAGCGACACTATCCCCTTGGGAGTTTGAAGCACCATTGAAGTATAAGAGTACCTCAAAGTTTTTAGGCACTTGGCTTATGCTAGCGACATGCTCATCTAGAAATTCTAGATCTATTTTTGCTTGATTGTTGATTAGGGAAGCCATTAGTTATGTGGCTATTACTTGACCTTTAGTTTATTCTTGTGCAATGTAATGTAGGTAAAAATCCATGGTTCTTGCTTTCCAATGTGTAATGTGACTACTCTCGTAAATATTCATTATAATTGCTTAGAGCACATTGCTTTTGTAGATGATGTTGACTTGCCTATGAAAAAGATAGTTCCTACACTTCTTAATTACAAAGACTAAGGAGAGGAAATTCTTTTCCACATCATTATACTTTGCTTGATAGGCAACTAATGCATGGCTTAGGTAGTATATTGAGACCTCTGCACCATCATCTTGCTTTCGAAAAAGCTAAGATGTAATAGACATGTTAGAGTTAGCAAGGTAGATGTAGAAAGGTTTATCTTCTTGACTATTGGAAGTTGAGCTAGCTCTTGTTTAAGCTTGTCAAATACCTCTAGGGATTGAGCTGTCCATTCAAAATGGACTCCCCTTTTAAGCAAGTGTTGCATTGGTTGTAACTTATCAGGAAATTGTGCCATAAACCAGCGTATGAATTGCAATCTACCTTACAACCCTCATAGCTTCTTAAGGTTAGTTGATGGTTCTAAGTTGATAATGGCCTTAACCATATCAGGGTCTATGTGTATGCCTACTTCAGAATCTATGAAACCTAGCATGTGACCCATCTTGACGTCAAAGATACATTTCTTAAGATTTAACCTAAGTTCATGCTTCAAGCAACATTTGAGGACAACGTCCAAATCGTTTACGTGGTTGTGTGATGCTTTAGACATAACTGCTACATCGTCAATGTAATTATTGAGTAGAATTAATAGGTAGTTGATAAGAATGTACGTCATGGCTTATTGATAAGTTGCTCCTATGTTCTTGAGCCCAAAGAGCATCATTGTGTAACAAAATGTACCCCAAGGGGTCATGAAGGTAGTACTGAGCTAGTGCTCTTGGTTGATCCAAATCTGGTTATACCCCAAGAACCTATACATCAAGGACAACAAGGCATGACCAGCTGTAGTATTGACCAATTGATCAATACCAGGTAGCGGGAAATTGTCTTTAATGGTTGCCTTGTTCAAGTCTCGAAAGTCTATGAAAATGCATATACTTCCATTTTTCTTGGGTACAACCACAATGTTGGAGACCCAGTTGACGTAGTCAACAACCCAGATGAAATCAGCTTTGTAGAGCTTAGTGATTTCATCGTAGATTATCAACACCACCTTAGGCCTAACTTTGCGAGCTTTTTGCTTAACTGGTTTTATGCTAGGATCAAGGATTATGTTATGTTGCACTACACGAGGATATAGGCCTAACATGTCTTCATAAGACCATGCAAATGCCTTAATGTTATCATTGAGTACTTTTGTGATCTTTTGGACATGTTGAGGCTCTAACAACGAACTAAGTTTTAACATTTTCGCCTTGCCACTAGGTGTTGCTACAGGGACTTTGACGAGGGGATCCTCAATGACATCACCTACATCTAGATTTAGAGCCCTAACTAGATGGTTTGGCCAGTCTAGTAGTGCCTCTATAGATGTTATGTATTCATCATAGACTATAGGCTCAAGGTTTAGGCATTGAGGGTCAATGCATCGTGTGAGATCACCATGGGCTTCGTTAACGTAGTTATGTTGAAAAATCCTATAATAATCCTAAAAAAAATAACTAGAAAAATGTCAAGTTTCACTTGTCTTAGTGAGGGTAATATGCATAGTTAAAGAAAACAATGCAATAAAAGTTTTGCCTAAGGATGTAAATGTGATTTTAAAGGTGAGGGATAAGTGGGCTGGTTTTAGGCTTCAATAGGCCATGGGGTTGCTAGTTTAAGGTATTGGTAGACCATGAATTACTAGTTTAAGGTCTTAGTAGACCATATCATCACTAGATGTGTTGTTTGAGCAAGATTGGATGCATCGAAAACGTGAAATTAGCTTGGGCACCAATTGGGCAACAAAGTCTGGGAAGGCTAGAAAAATGAAAAATTTTTCTAACTCTGGTGACAGTGCTTCCACCTAACTACACTCTACATTGCAGAGTGTAGTCTTGGGGTAGGTAAAAAAAATTAAGTGGTCCCCATGGGTGTAAAAGTGCATTTTTCCCTTGGGTAAATTTATCATTGTCAAAGTTGAAAATGCAAACTTTCTAGAGCATAGTTATTAGAATGTTGCATTGAAGTGGATGCCAACACCCTAGACTAACTAACATGGATGAGGGAGAGAGAGCACTAGCACACCTATCATGGGCACACCTAGAGGAGAGGAGGGTAGAATTGTCTACTAAGTACCCCAAGTACGCTCTACCTTTTCTTGCCATTTTTTGCCTTTGCATGCTGTGGTTTGGGGCTTGTGTTGATGGTGCCCTATAGTGGAAAGGACTACTGCCATCATGGCTACTTTGGCTACCATGGCCATGAGGAGCATGCATGTTTGCAAGGGTTTCTTTGTACGATGGTTTTTGTTGGTGGCCTGCCAGAGCAGAGGTCATCACCACCATGGCCATCATGGTCATGCAGCTGTGAGGGTGTCCGCATGAGGAGAGGGTTTATGTTACAATCATGGAAGCTGGTGTGGTTGCAAAAGAAGAGAGAAAGTCATGGGCCTGTGTAGGGTTGGGGAAAAAAGAAATTTTTTTCTGCTGTATGTGGTGCACAAGGTTGGAGATTGGGGTTTTGGTGGCAGCTGTTAGGAGCCACCACTTATGGGAGTCAAGGGCATAACAAGGGACTGTCATTTTTCTGTGTTTTTTCTTTAAATTTTCTTATTTTAATACATGGGTGAGGACAAGGGTTGTGATGGTGACCAAGATGGCATGCCATAGGGTAGGGAAACAACAGAGTTTTTGTAAAAAATTTTATTTTCTGAAAATTTCTATTTTAAATGTAGGGTAGGGGTAGGAACAAGGATGTGAGTGACAGCCAAAATAATAGCACTGTCGATTTGGTTGCGAGAGTCATGGCCATGGTTGGCACTTGGTGCATGAGGCACGGTTAGAGCGATGAGTTAATTTTTTTTTTTCAAAATTTTGGAAATTTTGGGACTATGCTTCCTAGTGATCATAGTTGATAGTTAGAATTTTTTCTATAGTCTAGGACTATGCTCTATAGTTGCCAGAGTGTATTCAATGTTAGCCAGAGTTAGAAAATTTTTCATATTTTCTGGACTACGCTCTTGAAGGTAACCTAGAGTTAGAATTTTTCTGTAATTTTCTGGACTATGTTGCTCGAAGTTAGAAAAAATTTTGAAAATTTTGTGAAAAAATGCTAAACTTGTGAGATGCAAAATGCCAATGTTAAATTGTTGAAATGTGTGAACTATAATGTTAAATATGAAAACATGAAAAACTAAATGCTAATGTTATGCAAAACATGATTTACCCTAGTGAGTACGAGGTGCATTAAATGTGTTTGTTGATGTCCTATACCCATAAGGCCTCAGTGGGCCCTAAGATATTTTTGCTAATTTATGCTATATCATGTTAATTTTTGCTAAGTTTAATTTAATGTATCTTTGCCAAAATATGCATTTAGTATATACTAATACCATGTTGATTGTCTTTGTAGTTGTAGGGTGTTGTTAAAAATCATCCTAGTTGCCATGGAGCTCCTTGGCATTCTTTGTTGCATGAGTGATCCTGTGCCCAACACTTCTTTGCTAGATATGTGGGTGGGTTATTAGGTAGTGTGGTTTTGGCTAGAGGCATTTGAGTTCCTTACATTCCTGCTATATCACTTCACTGTAATGATGTGATCACACTTAGCAGTGGAGGCTGTAAGTGTCATCACCGAGACATTACTGCCTAGGGCCAATTGGGACATATTGAGATTTATATATGATGAACCCACTATCAACGATGATAGAGCAGGTGGCTTGGGCTACAACACTAGGAGCACTTGTCCCTTATCTAGGATTTGGAGAATGTTGGAGTTTGCTTACTACAACAAGAGAAACATCCTCTTTATTTCTATGCACATGTATACCGTGTTTTAGAATCCACTTGGAACTATATACTACATGAGAGGGTAAGTGCTCTTACGATTTTGCATTGTGTTTCTTGCTATTGGCTCATGCTAAGTTTACTAACCACCAACTACTCATGCTTAATGCCAAATTTAGAGTTGATAACAAGGGTCTTCACAACGAGGAAGAGGCTCTTTCCTTGACTTGCACCACCCTAGTGGTGTTCTCCTCTAGTTTGAATGTTTAGGAGGCTGTCCTTGTAAAGTTAGCAGGTGATTTAAAGAAGTACCCTAAGCAGTACTCAAAGGTGTTCAAGTGATGTAAGGCCTCTGATTGGCTCAATGAGGGGTGGACTAGTGGTGAGCTCAATCTCGAGGAGATTTTTGCATCACCACCACCTCCATCTCGCACACCATTTGTTTCGCATAAGCATCTATCATTTTATTCTTGTTCTTACTCACATGCACTTGTTGATTTGCCCTTGCATAATGCTAATGTTGTTTTTGCCTATTGCAACTGTAGTTGCTTTAGGAGAGGTGATGGTGGTTACCATAGGTTTCATTGAGGCCACCCTCATCATGAAATATAGTGATGCGGAGGGGGTGTAGCATTGGTTGTGCTATTAGGCCTTAGAGGTGTTGACCAATTGACTTACACATGCTGGGTTAATAAACCTATTTTTGGCCCTTAGCCTAAACATTCTGGTGGTTGAAATGGTCATCATCATAAACTCCTTGAGCAGCAATGTTTGCCACTTCATCACCTACATGCATAGAGCGAGGGTAGTCCTAGACTTGAATGAGGCTATCTTTGCTAACCTCTTTGGTCTCCCCACTGATGGCCCGTTGGTCATTGATAAGGATAATAGAGTGGTGGACCATAGAGGAGAGATCGAGAAGAGTGGCTAGAAGCCACCTGATCTCACAAAGGGATCCCAATTAAAGACATGCACATGGCATCAGATCTAGGAGCTTTCCCTCTCTTTCGTGCTCGTGCCTTCTTGAACTTGCTCTCCTAAGGGAAAATCCTTAGGGTGGAGTAGATGTGGGTGATGAAGGAGGTGCTGTAGGAGGGCACAAGGTTCAAATAGGCCTCCTACATCACCACCAAACTACATGTAGAGATCACCAAACTGCACTACAACCTTTAGGCAACATCTCACGTACACTTTGCATTCTGTGCAACGTATTTGCAAAGATTCACGAAGCTTCTAGTGGTTTGAGATAGTAATCGTTGGGTAGTGCAGGACTATGAGTAGCTATCTAAGCATTAGGTGAAACACATATTTACAACCACTCGCTCGAAGGACCCCCTAGAAGGGATCGATGAGTCATACTCAATGACAACGAAAGGCCATATGGGGCAGTCACACTATTCCCATGACAACACAAGTGAGTATGCCCTAGTTGTTATTAGGAACATGAACAATGCCAACTGCTATATCATGAAAATGATGGGACCCTCCAAGGAAAAACTCAAGAGGCCACACATAATGGAGAAGACTACTCCTACAGTTGGATAGGTGGGTGTCAAGAAGATCCACCTTAAGATCTCAAGCTTGCACACAGATGTTGTAAGTTAGTATGTGTATAGATGCATTTGTTTTATATTTTTTATGTTTATATTTTTAGTGTTTTTTGCTATGCTATGATATTGCTAAAATGTTATGTTTGTGAATTACGCGAGAGAGCTGCTAAAGTAGCAATGGAAAAAATGGTGAAGATAGCCTCCCCTTAAGTTGAGGAGGAGACACAAAGGGAGGAGTTACACAAGGTTGTAGATACCTTTCAAAAGTTTGAGGTAGAGGGGTTGTTTCACCTTAATGAGGGTGATTTTTCCAATCTCTTTGATGGTATGCCATTGGGAGATCCTTCTACTCTCACACCTGAGAATTTGCTAGGTAATTTTCTTTAAGTTACCATCTGTTGTTGCTCTTTTGCTCTTACATCTTTGGCTATTTAGTTGTTACTTATTGTAATGTTGAGCTGCAACCTTAGATGTACTTGCTAACGATCCACCGCCTTCATCACCCACATTGGACAAGTTTGCCTTCATGGAAGACATTGTGGAAGACATGGTAGACTGCCTACAGTAGGCAGATATTGAACTTTGTATGCATGTTGTTGGTTTTCTTTTATCACTTTATCGATTTTAATGCTTAGTCTATGTCTAATGTTGATTTGCTTGTTGCATGCCAATAGGTTCCAAGCTCCATTGGGATTTGAGCTAGGTGGAAAAAATAGATGTCATTCCTCAGTACCCTCAGCAAGTGCCTTGTCATGTGTACAAGGAAATGAGCAAGTATGCACTTTCCTACATGAAAGCATTATGGGTCTACAGCCGCTCGAACAAGCACTTGTGGAAATGCATGCATGAACTTCAAGAGAGAGTGATTAGCCAAGACATGAAGATCAAAGACGTTTAGTCTCGATATGACTTCTTGGCAGCCCAGTCATAGGGAGATAGTACTTGGTGGATTGCAAAGATTGACTATGTCATGTAGTAGTCAACCATTCAGGGTAAGAACGAAGCCATACTCTAGATCATTGAGCAGTGATTACAGATGGATCTACTTGCCCAAAAAAGTCAAGATTAGGAGAATTTGAGTGCCAAGGTGTGCAAGTGGAGGTGTATGTAGAAAAATGACAAACACCACTATAAGCATGAGCGAAATGCATATCTTTAGTAGCTCAAAAAAGAGTCCATTGAACACTATTGCCAAAAGATGTTCATTGAGGTGATTGGTGAGAGATGTGCCTTTTAGATATTTACTTGTTACATAATGGTTAGTGGTTCCCTGGAGAGGAAGATTATCATGCCCTCAGGGGAGACTTCATCTGTCATTTTTTCTATGTAGTTGCCCACATGGACCACTGTGGATAAAGGTAAGATCCTTGCAGGAGTTGACTTTAGCCAAAAGGACTTGAGGAAACTATTTGAGGTCAAGATCTTCTGACGTTTGTAGGAGGGCCTTGATCATTTACCTCCAGACATGGTCAATGCGAGACCCTCTCAGGTTAGCTTTTATGTTGTTTTTGCTTTTTGATGTTAGTTTGTGTTTTGTATTTTTTGCATACAGGTTTGCTATTTTCCTACATTATTGATAGGCACTAGGTGATGTCGTAGGCCCTAGCAGTGCAGTGGATGAAGATGAACCTTCATCCCCACCTAGTATTGCTGGTTGAGCATATCCTGATGTAACCCTACCATCAGGCATTATTGCATTTTTGTGCATTTTTTGGTTGTATGAAGGAGATGGTCATGCTATGTACTTTTATTTATATGAGATGAGACAGACATTTTGTTATGTGAAGTGTATAATGTATAGACCTTTGCATTTATTTGCTATACATTTAATGCTAATGATGTGATGAATCCATGGCAACTACTAGTTTTAGGCCATTTTGGGCCACGTGCGTAGATAGCATGCGTAGGTAGTTTTAAGCCATTCTAGGACCTAGTGATAGTTTTAGGCCATTTTGGACCATGTGATGTAAGGGAGATTACCAGTTCTAGGCCATGGAAAGCCATGCACTAGTTTAAGGCATTTCTAAGCCATATGTTGAAGGGAAAAAGACTACCAATTTTAGGCCATGTGGGGTCGTGTATTTTTGTAATATTTAAATTTTACAATGTTTATGTGTTTTTATGTTTTTGTGTGTAAATTCATTGTTGAAAAGTAAATAAGCGAAAATGTAAGTTAAGTGAAAGTGTATAAACAAAGGAAATATATGTATAATATAGGCAAAGAATGTAAAATGTAAACAACCAAGCTGACCTAAATGCAAACAAAATGAAAATAAGCAAAGTATGTAGAAGTGGGGGCAAGTAGGCACCTAGCGCACTTTGGACTAAGGGGATGCCTTAGTCACGTAGTTGTTTCCTAATTCGATGTGGGTTAGGGGGTGCGTAGGGCCTAGATGGTACTATATGGTACTTGCCTTGGCCTTTGTTAGCTATTTTGAAGGGAAATTCTGCCCATGAAGCCTTGTTTGGGAGGTCAGTGGCTCCCTTTGGTTCCTCAGGTTGGTCTGCCTCATGCATTTCACCCTCACCTTTCATGGGAAGCATGTCATCGAGGAACTCCACCTCTGACCCATGTTCAGTGTTAATGTTGCTAATAGTTAGAGGGGTTGTGTTGTCACCATAGATGATAACCTCTTCACCTTCATATGAAAGGTGGATTTATTGACAAATAGGAGAGGAGATGGTTCACAACTGGGCTAACCAAGGCCTATCCAAGATATGATTAAAACTTAGCATCTTCTTAACCACAATGAATTCGATGGTGGTGGGGAATTGCTCCCTTGCCATGAAGGCTATCATGACTATTCCTCTTACGACAACACGTGAATCATTAAAGGATTTTAGGGATGTTGTCTTTATAAGTTTGATTTGATTAGCAAGACTAAGTTTGTTGATGACTGTGTATGGGATGACATTGGTTGTTGCCCTGTCATTGATGTGCACCCTGCAGATTATACACTATGCCACATAGACTGTAAAAAACATTGGTGTAGTAATGACTTAACCCTTCTCAGGGTTGACCTTGATCACCTCATCATGAAATGCCAAGGGTTTTGAACTCGATTCTTGCAAAGGAGCAGGAAACATCACAACGTGAATGGATTGCTCATCTGATGGGATGTCTTCCATGACTAGAATGGAGGTCAACATGTGGACTAACGCTTCGTGGTGGGCAAAGTAAGTCATTATCAAGTTGTACAAGCTTCATGTTGTGTTTTTCTATTTTAAAGCCTATTTGACTTATGTCAATGTGTCTAGGAAGTCCTTTCCATTGTTTGCTACTTTTTTGTCAATGTTCATCTCCTCCATGCAGCCCAAGAGACAAATTTACCGTGAAGGAGATTTTGGCTTTGCTTGCTTTAGAGCCTCAGCACTCCATTATTGGTTGCTTATTGTAGACTCTTCAATTGGTTGGGCCATTAGGATAGAGGAAAAGGGGACAATCTTTGATGGGCCTTATGCCCTTTGCTCCTAGGGATGCCTAAGCATTTGATTAGCAAGGTGCTTGTTGGGTCTCTCGAGTTTCCATCTTGATTGTTTGTTGTTGTTGGCTGCAGGAAGGGGCCTTAGACGAGTAGGGACTCATGCATTGCCTATCACCATACTCCAAGTAGGTAGGGAATCTGCACATTGTGGCACCCTTATGAGAAAGGGTGATTAGGTTGTTGCTATTGCAACGTGCTACAGGGCCTTGACCACAAAGGGTATTATGGGTGCTTGAGGTGGTGCCTTGAAAACAAAAGGAGTTCTTGAACTAGTTTTGAAGGTATTTTTGTTGATTACACTAACTACACTTTAGAGCATAGTCCAAAAGTTAGAAAAAGTTTTCCAAAAATTGAGTTTTAGTGCAAATTACACAAACTACACTCTAGAGTGTAGCCTTGGTAGGGAGAGCATAATCAGGACACTTAGAAAAATTTGGCAAAAAATGATGACCTTAATGCAGACTATGCTAACAGTGCTCTAGAGCGTAGTAGGGAACATAGCCTCAAAAGTTAGAAAATTTGCTAAACTATTTCTTCCATGCCAACCAAGTGTGACAACTTCTACCTTGACACTTAGGCAAATCTACAAAACTAGACATCTCTATGCAGACTATGCTGACTATGCTGACTATGCTCTAGAGCATAGTCCTGGTAGGGAGAGTGTAGTTAGGACACCTAGAAAATTTTGCAATTGCTGTCGACACTTAGAAAAATATTGCTACGCTTTAGAGTGTAGTCTCGGTAGTGGGGAGCGTAGTCTCAACACTTAGAAAAAATTTGCCAAGTTTTGACACTTAGACAAATTTGCAGTTAAGACTCAGTGGCTCGAATTTGGTGATGTTTTAGGAAGTCCACTCATTTGCTTGCAAATTGCTAGACATGAGTCATGTAAGGCTCTTCTTGATTCTAGTTCTAATGTTAATCTCAACTCTCATGAAATGTTCAAGGCATGGAAGAGTCACATTTGTTTAGAATTGGCAGATCAATCAATCATTGTTTCTTTTGGAGTAGTAGAGGAAATTATGACCACAGTTATTGGGTGCTCCTATCCTACCGATTATCTGGTGATCAAGGTTGAAAACTGTAAAGGTGACTTTCATCATCATTATGGGAAGAGCATGGTTAAGCATAGTTGATGCACATATGTGCATAAGGGATCTCTCCTTGGAAATCTCTAAGAAAAATGAATTTGAAAGGCTAGAGAAGAAGCATATTCCACGCATCGCATACAGTGATAACAAGTGCAATTGTGTGCACAAGATTTTGTCCATCAAAAGTACATACATTAAAGCATGTAATTAGTGTACATAAGAAATAGATACCCAAAGGTGCTTGCACACAGCAACCACAAAACAAGAGGGCACCTAGTGGTTGATAGTTGACTCTGACAACAGCACATTATGCATGGAACCAATTAAGAGCCTAACATGTGCATATTTCAAAGGCATGGATGAAGTTGAGCAAGTTCATCACCAACTCTCTAAAGATGAAGATGATGATACATGTTGGAGAGAATTGGTAATTCTTGATAATTTCAAACATGAGCCCCTAGAGTTAAAAACTCTACTAACTAGCATGGAATATGCTATTTTAAACAATAGTAAACTAGTCATAATCAATGTAAATCTTGCTCCTGAACAAAAATATAAGCTATTATAGATGGTCAACAAGTGGCCAATAACCTTTGCTTAGTCATATCCTAAAATAACAAGAATCTATCCAAGGATATGCTAGCATTGCATCTACACCGACCTGACCATGAAGCTAAGAAGGCAGCCATAAAGGTGGCTAAACCCTAAATTAAAATAGATCATCAAGGAGGAAATAGAATAACTTATCAAGGTGAGGTTCATCTATCCCATCGCAGATAGTGCGTGGGTTGGCCCACTCATAATTGTACCAAAGAAAGATGACAAGTGTCAGGTCTACATCGAATTGAGGTTGTTGAATATGGCAACATTTAAGGATCATTTTCCATTGCCATTTTTGGATTAAGTGTTGGACACCATATTCGGGTATTACCATTATAATTTCTTGGATGATTATAGTGGCTATAACCAAATTCAAATTGTGTTAGAAGATTAGGCCAAGACAACATTCATGAGTTCCTAAGGGGCTTTTACATATTGTAAGATGCCATTTGGTCTATGCAATGCTCCTACAACATTCCAATGCTTGGTCCTAAGTATTTCCCAATAGCAGATTGGTAGTAGGGTAGAATTTTTTATGGATGATTTCTCTACCTAAGGGATTATGTTTGAGAAAATCCTCGATTGCCTTAAGTAGGTATTGAAATGATGTGTTGAAACAAACCTCAGGCTCAATTAGTAGAAAAGCCATCTAATGGTCTAGGAAGGCATAGTGCTGGGGAACTAGATTTAACAGGAAAGGATTAACATAGACCTAAAGAAGATAAGGGTCATCCAAGGAATAACACACCAATTAGAGATAGTTAAAGATGTTCGATCATTCCTTGGACATACTGGCTACTATCGATGATTCATAGAGAATTTCTCTAAGATCACAAGGTTTTTGGTTGAGCTGATAAACAAAGATGCATCATTTGTTTGGACCAAGGAGTGTGAACATGCATTCCAACTACTAAAGGAGAAACTTGTAGAACCTCAATTCAATGGGCACAAGATTGGTTCAAACCATTCCACATAATGACTGATGCATCTAATTATGCTTTGGGAGCTATGCTTATGCAATTGGACAATAAGAAACATCCATATTACATGCACTGCATAAACCGAAGCATTGTGGGTGCATAACTGAATTACACAACAACTAAGAAAGAATTAATGGTAGTGGTGTATGCTCTCAACAAGTTTAGGCACTATGTGCTTGATTACAAGGTGTTTGTGCACACAAACCATAGTGCCATGCACTTCCTGATGAACAAGCTGATGGTGAGCCCTTGTATCATACAGTGGCTCATGATCTTGTAGGAATTTGATCTCATAATGACAAATTGAAAAGGAGATAAGAATGTGGTCACTGACCATCTTTCTTAGTTAAGATGGGATGACAAAGAGGAGGAGAGTCCACTCTCTGATTAGTTTCTAAACAAACTCCTCTTTACAGGAGCAATAAATAACCAAGTACCCATAGAAATAAAATGGTATGATGGCATCCTCACTTACCTTCTCACCCAAGAGATGCCACAAGATTTAGACATTAGGAAGAAACAACAGTTTCTTTATCATGCAAAGTACTTCATTGAAATTAATGTATACCTTTACAAGGTATGTGCCAATGGCCTAGTTTGTTGGTGTGTCCTTGATGCAGATCAACTACGTGTTCTCCAAGATGCTCATAAAGGCCCTTGCTGAGGCCACTATGCAGGGAGGTGAATGGCCATAAAAATCCTGATCGTGGGATACTATTGACCTACACTCTTCATTGATGCCTATGAGTTTGTCCAATTTTGTGAACATTGTCAAAGAGATGGTGGGATGACCACTCGAATGGAGGATCCTCAATAGTGGATTCAGCCATTGGAGCCCTTTGACATATGGGGCATAAACTTCATGGGTTCCATCACACCCATGTCTAATGGAAAGGCATATATCATCGTAGAATTTGACTACTACACCAAATGGGTAGAAGAAATAGCCATTATTGATTATACATCATCCACTATTACTATATTTGTACAACAAAATGTTGTAAATAGGATTGGGATGCCATGTACATTGATTTTTGACAATGAAACTCATTTTACAGGTGCCACTTTTAAAAATTTAATGCAAGGTTTAGGGGTTGCACATAAATTAACATCTTATCACCCTCAAGCCAACAATCAAGCAGAGGTAACTAACTAGGAGATCACAAAGATTCTAATAGGGACCATAAGAAAATATAGGAGAGATTGGAGCACAAAACACAATGATGCACTATGGGCCTATTGTTCAACATGGAAACTCCCTATTGGCTACTCTTCCTATGAGTTAGTGTACAGAAAACTTCTAACACTTCTAGTTCAATCTGAGGTCCATACACTCTCAACAGCCTGTAACTTAAATCTTAACTTGAGTCTAGGACAAAGAAAAAGATTGATCAACCTAAATGTGCTCGATGAAAATTGACTGGTGGCCCTATCTTTGAACAAAGTGCATAAGGCATACAATAAACAACAACATGACTTGAGAATACAGAAAGTAAAAGTTTGACCTAGAGATAAGGTTATTTACTAGAATCCCACACATGTACCTCAGAAAACAAAATTTTAAATGTTGTGGGAGGGACCTTATATAATTGTTAAAACCTTTCCTTTTGGGGCCATGACCATATACAAACCTGAGAGCCTAAATAAATGGCAGTTGGTTAACATCCAACAAGTGAAACCTTTCCTAGAACCAAGACAAGCCAGTGCAACTACCACATCAACAAATGAACAACCACGTTCAATTTTTTGAATCTCCTCCTTCAAACTTAGTTTTGGGGGAGATTTCCATTTGTGCTAAATCATCCACATGGCTCCTTAGTTTTTCTATATTTTTTTTTCACGTTTTAGCTTTTGCAAGTTATTTATTTTAGAACTTTTTATATTTCAAAATTTTTCCAATTTTTACGCCGTTTTTTGTTTTACACCATTGTTAGTACCTTTGAATCTTTGTTGGATATTTTACACTTTCTTATATATTTCACTTTATTTTGTTTAAATCTAATTTTAAAATTTTTGCTAATAAAAGTGCTTTATTGCTAATAGGATATAGTAGTGTTGTGGCTGCTATTGATGATGGTTTGTGCTTTATGTTTGGTTTGCTAATGTCTGGTTTCTATTTTTGAATTTTTGTACCAATGACTTAGTCATGGTTTCTTTTTCACAGAAAAGGTAATGAATCCACGTCATCCACCCATTGACATACTCTATCTTTTTCCTTGTTTTGGAAGTTTGAGGTCCCCCTTTCATTAAAGAAACTTTTAATAAATTTGTAACCTTGGTATTTTCTAGAATTGGGAAGGATTCAAAGGTTTGTATAGGGTGTGACTTCAAGGGGACTCAATACTCTTTGTACTCTTCTACTTACTTGAGTGCTTGGGTGTTTTTCATGAGCTACTTACCCTTCCATGTCACCATCTATAGGAGGTCAAATAAAGTCTTTGCATGGTGTGGTTCCTATCCAAAAAATCCAAAAAAACAAAAAAAAAAAAAAAAAAAAAATGACGAAAATTCAAAGCACGTTCCTTAGATAAATAAATGGGCTACAAGCTTTGGTTATGGGACTAGAAAGACATGTACCCATGCCTGAAGGTCTCCTCTAACTAAGGCCCTCTCTCTCACTTCCTACTTCTCTTTTCTTCTCTTTATGGAATGGTGGTTGTTTTGTAGGAGCACTTTTGTGTCTTGAGTGGATGGATCGATCTTGGAGGGGTAATGCAAAGTCATTGAAAGAGGTTGGGTTTGGTTTGGACTAAGGATGGATCTTCTCAAGTCATTTTAACCATAAAATCCACAAGGGACTTCTTATGACCTCAATGTGGAATTTCATTCCACCTTCTCCATCATCCATTTATGTTGTCCATAACTCACCTCATTGCCAATGTCCATGTTCTTGATTCCATGTCTTGGTCTTATGTATTTGAATTCTTAAGTAGAATCTTTTGGGTTTTGGTTCTTAACTTCAATTGACTATTAGTCACTTATGGGGCCTACAAACTCCTTAGGTTGAGGTTATGTAAGGGAAAAAAGGGCATATGTCTACTATGGGAAGGACCCACTTGCATATCCTTTGGTTGGGTTTGTTAAGTACCTTATCCCTAGGCATTCTCGCAACTAGAATCTTTCATATATTCATCTTCCACATCAGACCATGTGTTACTTTACACATTTTGTTCATTAAATATGTTCTCCATCAAAATTTTCAGTTTTTGAGCTTTCAAAGACCCAAAATTCTTGGCTTTTCTAGGACTCCATAGACTCCAAATTCATTGAAAAATTCCTTATATTTTTGGAGATACTCAACTTTGAAAATTTTGGCAAATGGGCCCCATATATGGGGCCTTGTCGACATGGCAGAAAATTAGTATAAATAGGTGTGATTCCACTTTGAAAAATTTACACTCTCATAAATGCCAAAGGATTTTTTCAATTTATTAGAGCCCAAAACCTTCCAGAGCCTATAATTTACCAACTGTTTATCCAAATCACTCCGTTCTTTAACCTTGCAGCTACCGGAGGTAAGCTCTTTGTCATGGGAGTTATAAATGTACCAATTTTGACAAAAAAATTTCATGATTTTTTCTAACTTCCACAAAGGTTTAACTGAAAAATCAACTATTAAACACTAAATTATAAGAGTTAAACCTTTTCAACAAGCTCCGATGACAAATGTAATAAATAATTAATAAAATAATTAACCTACCATGGTCCAAACTTAGCCAAAGTGTAACTAACTAATGAGAAAAGGTATTTAAAAACTTTAAAGTTACACATTACATCTACTAATTCATGGATGTGTTGTGACTATAGATGGCACCAAAAGGAAAGCACACGTAGGAAGCATGGCCATCCCAACCAAGGGATAAATGACCTAGAATAGGAAGAGTACAAGAATAGCCCTAGGAAGAACCACTCATAACCCATGCCACGAGTCCTCTTAGGGAGTAGGCAAAAGTGGAATCTAGAAGACAAATTCCAGAACTAGCAAGAACAATAATAGAATACTCCCATTGGGATGATATGCTTGCATAACCAGCAAACCTTGAGGTGACCTTAACAAAGGCCTACTTGAATCAAATCAAATTGAGGGAGGTCCAAAAATCGATGCTCTAGGAGTTAAACTTTGGCCTTTTCCTGGAGTATGCACCAAGAGAAGTGCAGACCAGCTGAAGGCCTCTCCCATTTGGCCAATCATCACTTCCACTGGGGAGTGGTACATGGGAGAAATATTTCTATTCTGGAACAATAGGTAGCCTAGAGCAATAGTGAAAATCAAGGACATCTCAATGTCCTACTTGACATAGGCCATTGTTGTAGACGTTGGGTTGCCTGAAATAGGGATAAACCATACTAAAATCCCAATGTAGGTTGACCCAAGTATCAAGAAAGAATGGATGCGACAGTGTTATGGTATTAACTACAAGGATTTTGGTGTGCTCACACTAGTAGAGAGAATTCATTATAATATTATGGCCTTCTACCTTCATCCCATGGTGAGGCCAAGAAAAATCACTGCCATCTTTGCCCAAGCATGTGCCATTTTGAGTGAGAGATTCTTGATCAATCTTCTGTAGCTAATCTATCTAGATATGGAGAAGTGGTTTAAAGAAAATGAACATGGAAGGAAGGCACTCCCCTTTCCATGTTTCAATAGAAAACTTTATCAAAGGAGAGGGATAGTCTGTTACATCAATGATGAAATTAGGTAAGTTTCGACCGTCTACAGGGCAGAAATGATGAAAGATAAAATACTTGCAACCATAATTCAAGAAGAGGAGTAGCAACCACCACCATAACTTGCCACTTAAATAACAATGCTAGACATTGTTGCAACTACCCAATAGTTGCACAAATACAAAGAATGGCTCTTAAGTGAACAAGAGCAAAGAGTAGGCATGAGAGGCAAGGATCCATCCATATATAGACCAACCATGACTCACCTTAACGAGGTGGCTCGAACAATCAATTTGATGGGTGAGGGTGGATCCATTTTCTTAGCCCAAAGAACATAGCTACCCGCGAGGTTGAATCTAAGTACTAAAGAGGTCACAATATCTCTTATAGAATAATAGTCACTCCCAAAAATCTATTGGAATGTTGTAACCTTCTCGATGTGCCTAGAGGAGGGCAAAGGGGAAATTGTACTGGTGATGTAGCACCAAGAGCAGGAGACAATAGTAGAAGTGATCACTAACTGTATTGCCGAGACTCTCAATGCATCTGTAGTGTTTATACCAGATGTCACTACACTCAAGGATGTGTAGACATTCATAGGGACCATAAGTAATAGAACAAACATAGCATAGCATGAAGAACTGTTGGACCGACTGGTGGAAACTAGGCAACTACTTCTAGATGTCTTTCATCTTCCAGACACTATCACTACAACCTAGTTAGAGCTGGTAGACGTAAGAGGCAAAAACATCAAATTGGAGGGGCAACTTGAAATAGCCAAGGAGTAGAATGAACACTTGGCTATGTAAGTTACCAAACTAAGAGCCCAGATTGTTGATCCTACATTTCTCAACCTAGCACTAACAAGAGATAAAGCTATGCAACAACTTCACACCAAATTGAAAGGGGTTGAGGGTGTAATGGAGATGAAAATGTTCTATCAATTCTTAATAAAAGCCACACAACACAAGATACAAAAGGCCTTGGATCAGACCCATTAGAAGAACATCCAATTGACTATAGAGAACCATCACCTACAAAATGTTGATCCGCACAAGAAACAGTTAACAAATTTCATCCATCAACAGTAGGAGCAATTAGCCAAAGCAAACACAGAATTGAAAAGATTGATAGTAGAGAACAAGAATCTCTTCATGGAAAAAGTCCACGCCCTTCACCAGAAAACTATAATTGATGTAATTACCTAGAAATTAGAGGCTATCAAATTTGAAACAGTCAAGGACCATTATAGAGAGTAGGTTGGTCTACAAAAAGAAGTAAATGAGGAGCACATCTAGTTTGCAAAGGCAAAGTTAAATGAGATCGTCTAGCAACTCTAGCAAGGAAAAGAGTTGTGGCAACCCATTGTTGATGGGATAGACACCTGTAATAAAGCTAAAATCCACATGAAGGAGTTGTAGATCAAGGAGATGATGAAGTATATGGAGCTTTCCAATCTCCGTTACATAAATTTGGCCACATTAATTGCCAGATGACCATGATTAGAGTTGGAGAAGTAGATTTGCAACTCGTACTTACTGTACAAGGCTAAGCTCAAGCACCATAAGGACACCAAAGACAAGCTTGCAATGGTTAACACTAAACTTGAGGTTCTTAGGGCACAATTCACAAATCAATGATCAACTATTAAGAACCTAGCTAGGAGGATGAATGACTACCAAGAGCCACAAAATGTAGTCAGGAAATTTGACATCGAATGTAAACAGTACACTACTTGGTTTGTCAATGTGAAGGAGATGTTCCTAATAATTCCATATTCGTGGGATGTCCCCATTCTAGCCCACATTTGTGATTCTACATGGATTGTAAATGATCCTTGGAGTAAGGAGGAGAAGATGAAGACATTACTTGATGCCTTTCACCTTCCACTGGAGGTTGTTGTTGTAGTAGGATAGCCACAACTACCTCTACCACTGCACATGCCTGAAGTTGACAAAGATCCTTCAGAGCCTCAGGAGCCACCATCACCTAGGATTGTCTGATCTTCATCACTATCTTCATGCAATTAGAGGATGTGCTATTCAAATTTTTGTAGAGTCACGTAATGGTGTTAAATTTTGTGTCATGAACACCACAATTTTTTGTAATTTGTTGATCTATACACTTGGGCACCCAGTTTTGTCAAGTCAATTTGTTTTGTTTTATTAAAAGTTAGTCAATAATCCCATAACTTTCCAATTTTGTAAAAGAACTCCATGACAAGTTTTAATTTAGTTGTGGGGGTATGATGAGCTTCAAAGTGTCATGTTGATGGACCCTTGTTGATGTGGCCTTTTTGATGGGTCCCCATCGATAGGGCCTTATTTATGTGGTGTTTCCCTATTGACATAGCATTTGCTATGTTGATGGGGTCCCATCAATGAAGCCCTATAGCAAAAACTATAAATATGAGCTCCCAGCTGTGTTTATGGGCATCAAATTAATTGTAGTAGCCAAAATCTTGTAGGTTTTACATTTGAAAGTTACAATATTTCTCTCAAGTGCCCGCAATAGGAGTCATTGAGTGTATAGATCTTTATTTGAGCATTGTTGTACCTAAGTGCGATAGTGTGTACGGTAATAAAGACGAGCTTCTTGATAAACCTTGCAACATTTTGGATAGTTTAGATATTTATTTATGCATTTAATGCTTTTAGTTAATTATTTAATGTTTTTCAGTATTTAAGCTAATTAAGTGAGATAAGCTAAATAGATTAAATACATAAGTATGATCACTTCGAGTGTAACACATATTCACTTGGTAATCCCAATAGCATTATTGCTTGGTGTGCCTAGTAGCGTAGTGCTTGGTAACCTAGCAATGGATACACGGGTTTAGGACATGTACAAAATTTCGGATTGGATGCTTATGTTAGGATTAGTTAAAGATTAGTTAGTTAGTTAAATTAAATTAGCTATTAAATTACTCTATCTGTCTCTTCAAGCACCAAAACCATAAAACACAAAACGACAAAAATTATGTGCCTCTATTACTCTTAACCATACCACTATGCTTCACAAGTGTAATCGGGAAGACAACAAATGACCTTAGGGCAAGGTTCACTTCCTAGAAGATTAGTGCATTGGAAGCTATAAAGTCCATGGAATTCGATCAGATCATGCATGAGTGCTCTATGATTCATATGGTTGGATGTAGGGGTACCCATCATCACTCATCATTTTGGCTCCTATATCTCCCCTTATGGTCACTTGATTCATATCTTCTAGGTTTTGAGGTCCTAGGCCTTGAGGCACTCCTTATTCTAGGACTTGTTCCATCTCCTTTAGGGTTTTTCACAATAATTGAATGTAGTCTTTGATAGTAAGGGTTAGAATGGACATACGAGACTCATGCTTATAGTGGAACACTTCTATTCTCTTCAATATAGATCCTTACTCTTATTAGTGTTCTCATCATGTGGATTATAGGTCCTATGTGAAGGAGACATGTTTTAATTTGATAATGTGTGTGACTTAAAATTTTAATATTTTCGAAAAGATAATTCGTTAATGCTTTAGCAATGATCATTTATAATATAACTGAACTAGATTAGTAGCACCATCCTTGGAAATGACGTCCATGATGAGTAGTGAGTAGCCCCTAGGCCCAACCATATGAGTCATAAGTTTGTATAGGTAATTCAGTTGAATTTTATGGATGGAATTAGTATGGAATCTAGATCATTAAACATTGATCGTAAGTCATTATCTTTCCACTTGGAGAAGTGGTATCTTTATCACATATGGTTTAGTTCAAAGTGATGCATATGATTATGATGCTGTTAGAGCCTTGAACTTAATGAATAATAATATAGAAATCAATTATTGAATCTAATTAACAATAAAATTAAATTCTAAACTATCCTAAGGTCGATGAGTGCTTGTTCCCAATTTGCTGTACATGTCTTGAACTCACATACCCACTACTGGGATTATCAAGTGTTATACTACTACATGAACCAAGCAATAACACTATTGGGATTACCAAGTGAATACATATTGACACTTGAAACTGGTCATGCTCATTCTGCTGATTGACAATATGCATGGAAATGTAAATATTAACGAAGTACATAGAAAGTAAATTGCATTGAAAATAAATCTATTCTAAGTTAAAGTATTCCAATGGATGTAGGAAATCTCAATCTTATTGCCATTCATGGAATTTGTCCAAGTATAATACCACCCAAATAATACTTCGTACAATTGACTCAAATCCACATTGCGGGTGCTCATTGACTATTTGCTAAGATTAGGAAAAAAATTACAAGAGTTTAGCTACATTATTAACCAAATGGTGCTAAATACATGGTGGGTGCTCGCAAATTTATAGGCAAATACAAGCTTTGTGTCAATAGGGATGTGTTAATACATTTGGCTGTGTCAATGGGGATGCATCGATGTAGCTAAGTTATAGCAGATATGATATAGCATTTACAATATCTGAGTTGACTAACACACTTGATAAAATGATGCTTCATCATATCCCTACGACTCAACTACTTGACATATCAAGTCTCATAAAAAAGCGAGATCCTTGTCTATCAACATTTTTTTCTATAATCTTTAACCATGTTTTCCCCTATGCCTTTTTCTTATCTTCATTTTGACAGCTTTCCATGAATTGTGATATGATAATAATTTTCGATAAGTTTATTAGTTGATGTATGTAGAATCCATTGCTTTTATATTTTTTCTTTACTAGACATTTTGAATCATACTAGATTCATCATCAATTGCATCTTGATATATCTTTTGGTCATACAAATGAAAGCACTTCTTTAGCCTCTTGCTTGCTACTGTAACCATTTAGACTTGGAATAGTACTTGTTTCATTGTTGGAAAGAAGTACATTTCAATTAAGATGAAGACTATCACCCAAGGTAGGGGCCTTGCATTGGAGGATCAAGCCTTCCTTTATGGAATTCTTACTAGAGTGAAAATTGTTGATAGCTTCTTGGGAAACAACCATCAATTAAAGACTCATAGAGGTAAATATCATCTTGAGGACATGCAAGAGCCATGGCAATCAGCTACTTGTGTAATTTGCAAATACATGTTTTGGCAACCCTTAAACTAGCTCATCAATGACCACATGTAAGTCTTCTTAAGCCTTTAGAATAAAGCTCTCCTCAACATGCTAGCCATCTTCATCAATGTCATCAATAAAGCCATCACGTGCACATGGGAACTGCATGCCAATTTGTAAGGATAAAGGCCTCCTTGAGGTTGTTGACATAGAACAAGGAGTTCTTAACTTTAACATCTTATAGAAGGACAAGATGTTTGTTTAGTATCACATTGACAAGTTGCCTTACATCTCTACAAAGTCAAGATCCAATGATAGGAAATGATAATAACTAGATAAGGGTGAGTCCTCCATGGCTTTTTCCAAAAGATGTGCTATGAGGTCCATGCTTTCTTTCCTTGGAAAGCCAGCCATAGACTTAGCTTTCAAGAAAACTTTGTGGCTTGCACTTGTTACCTCTTGGCACTAGCAATTGTCCAAACTCTTACACATGCATATGCTTGACTTGGCATCAACAATTGTCACATAGAATCTCTCCCTTAGCCTAAACCTTGATACCCTAATGCATGAAGCCACTCACACCTCCATTGCCACTTCATCGATCTGCTCTATCTCTAAAGGCTCACCCACTATTAACTTCCTCTCACTAATGACTCTTAGTAAATGAGCTTTAGCCACACCTCCTCTAGTTGTTGTACCTGCATATGTAGTCAATTCCCCTCTTTCATCCATAGTGCCATTAGTAGCACTCCCACACATTAGCATCCTCAACAATAGTGACCCCTCTACACTATGACACCCCAACCACTTTTTCCCTACACCTAAATCTTAATTCACTTGAAGTAATGATGTGTTTACTTTGCTTGGAGTAGCCTGAATTGCATAAGCTTTCCTCACACTTGTCCAGTTCCAACAATCACTAGCAATCCACATGTATGGCCAGATGTGACTTGAATCATTCCCATAACCTTTTAGATGACCACATACCCAAATGTCATCTTGTTTAATTCACACCACAAACAAATTTAAGTGTTTGATGGTGCTACGACCCTTGTGGCTCCCAACGACCTTGATCTCCTGATTCCCCACGTAAACTTAACTTTTCGACCTCTAGCCTGAAGTGGCTCTTGGCCCTCATAAATATCCTAAGCTACAATAAATATGAGAGGCTACAACTAACAAACCTCTCTTAGATTTTGTACTTTTGTCTTTATGCTAATATATGCTCTCGAGTTTTTTCTATAAAATTTTCTGCGGTAGGAAAGAAACGGTTGGAACCATAAGAATAGCTTTCAAATTAATTAGAAGTTAAAGGACACATCTGTGTGTGATACTTCCAAACTGGATTGCGGACAGAGCGAAAATTTGGATTTATCAGTGACTGTTATTACTTTCTGATTTACGTTTTCTGGAAAAAATTTCTGACATTTTTTCACTTTCAACCTAAAATAACTGAATAAATTCAAAATAAAATAATTTATTTCAAGGCTTCAAATTTATATTGATATAATGTAGCTTTACGCCTGTTTTTTTTTGGCAAGAATCATTACTGAAATCATATTATTGCCTTGATCATTACCCTGAAGGGTATTGAAGCATATATTTTGTTGATTTTGAAAAAGCATTTGATTCAATAGTTCCCCCATATTTATGGTTGGGCTTGCAGAAAATTAGCTTCCCTTCAGAAATAGTTGCATCCACACAAAAATTAAACAAAGAGACAATTATTAAAATTACACATAGCAATTAAAGTTACACAAGGCTGTTTTTGTTGTCTCCATTAATGCTAAATCAAGTTTTAGAGTTTATGTTTATTTTCCATTAAAATATAATATTTATCCACATAGATGTTCTACAATAAAGGTTCAGCTTTGATTTCAATTTCAGTTAAGGGTAAATGCTGTTTTTTTAACTATGCTATACACCAATGGATGGCATGAAAAGTAACGTCCACATATTTGTAACCGGAAATAAATAATTTTTTTGATACCATAGAGGCCAATGATAAAAGAGAAGTCGTGTAGTTAACTTTAATTTATTCCAAGAAGGATAGCATGATGATCATACACCTATTTTCTTTCTTGCAAAAGTTTCTGTCTCTAAATAAAATACATATAAAATGTTAAAAAGTCCAAATAAACCGTAAAATTCCAAGCCTCGCATCTGCCAATCACGAAAAGTCTGCTGTATCAGGCAGGCAGTGGAAGCCAAATTCCACTGTCACTGCGGTGGTCGCACAAGAACATGTTGTGGACGTATTCATTGCTGAATTTGGCTGCAAGTTGCCGTGGTCCTCCCCGTCGCAGGTTCAAACCTGTTTGGTCTCCTGCCACTTCGCTGGCTGTCCACCAAACTGTCGTGCCGCCACGGTCGGGCCGTTGTATCCAGCCTTTTCTTTTATTTGCGTAGCCATCGGCTTTGGCAGCACCTGCCCGAAAGCGCCCCATGTCCGCCACTGTAAACCTAAAAACAAGTGCTCATTATTGTAACCAACAAAAGCTTTTTGAATACTCTTGTCTCATGCATGCAGTGAAATGACAAAAATTTTCATTATTGCCAAACATCCATGCATCCCACCTCAACCATTGAAATGTCCAAAAAATACTTAAGCTTTCTCTTCCACGTAATTCAAAAGGAGAATGGTCCACCTTCCATAATTACATGGCAGCTGAACTACCACCAGCTTTTTTCCTCCTGCTGCTGCTGCAAGAGAATATGCTCGTGACCAACTTTCTGTTTTACGATAAATTATATTATTGAAGTGGATGTCTTGAAAAGAAATAATGGAAGACCGTATTTTGGCATTATCTCGTGGTCTGTGTTTCTTGGCCGTAGAACATGAACCCGTTATGCAGCGTATCACAATTTCTTGCTTGAGAAATCTCTCTGAACGATATGTTTGTGGTCTGATTACCATTAAAAGTTTGGTTCGTTAATCCACTGACCCAGTATCCAGTTGATGGGTCATCCGTAACTCTGATTTTCAAAATATCAACCATGAGTATATGAGATATAATCACTGATCATATCTTCCAATTTATGGCATGACAACGAAAAACCATTCAAAACTAGCATATATTCAATGAAATAAAAGTGACGATTGAGGTGTCACATATTCCTAGCAATTATTATACTTGAAATATCAACCGCAATGTCTTTTGACCAATATGATGACCTACAACAACAACCCCTTTGTTTTTTTTAAAAAAAATTGCAAAACAGAAACAGAAAGAAACTTGAATATGGTGTATTATAACCTCTGTGAAGAGAAAGGTATATTGTCCGTATTCAACGAAGTCTAAGATGGTTAAGAGCAAGACTTAAGATGAAACCCTTTGAAAAAAATAAATGAATTCCTATATCTTCGTATTCAACAGAGTCTAAGATGGTTAGGAGGAAGACTTGAGATGAAATCCTTCGAAAAAAATAAATGAATTCCCAAAACTTTTACAACGACTCATGGAGTCATGGGTAAACAAATTTCGCAACTTATCCTGAATTCGACACTTCAGGGTAAACAAAAATACATGAAGAGATCAAATGAGTCACTGGATAGAATTCAAATAGGTAAGAGACCATTTTCAATTTGAGCGTGTAACGGAAATGCTTTTTTACGTCCGGAGAGGTTAAAAGGTTTTACAAAGTTTTGAAGCATTTTTACGAGTCTCAGAGACCTCATCGAAAAAGTAACCAAAATCTCGGTAAACTTGTGGATGTTGCAGAAATCCAGGATCTTGAATTGAGACAGCAATCCTCGTAATAAATAAGGAAAGCGCTGCAAACGCAAAAAAGCAGCGCCGTCTGCTGAAAATGTCACGGCGGCCATGGTTGTTCATGAAAGAGCAAAATGAGATTTTGTAATTTTATGAGCAAATTAAATATAATGCAGTGGAAGAACGATAGATACGTGAGGAAGGAGAACGATGGTACATGTTCCCTGCTCAACAACCAAGGGACCATCATTGGCATGAGCTTGCCTGGCTAAGCCCATACAGCCCACATGCAGTTGCAGTTGCAGATCCAGATGCTGAGGGAGGACCCAACTTATGTTTTCTCCTCGTCAGCGCCATACCATGCCAAGCATTGCTTGACAATTTACATCTTCTCTCATGATGCAGGGATGCAGCTGCGTTCAAAACGCAACCAGCGAGGATCGAGAAATTAATATCCTTTGATCCATAGATTTTCGGTAAAGGTAAAATGATTTTGCTTTCTTGTTTCTCAATTTTGCCTACAAGTAAAGTCTGTCCCCTCTGTCCCCGCAGTCCAATTACTTTAGATGCCCTCTGTCGATCATGTTGCCTTGGCATTGAACCCGTGATTCTTAACATTAAACTATCTCTTTACTGTTAAGCGTTAGGGTAAATAATACTTTTTATATGTGTATATATAAATAATTTGATTACATAATGGCCACAAAACCTCTTGCCTTAAAAGGAAGAATAAAAAGCAAAGCTTTTTGGTCATGCATTGCTTTATACTTCAAGGTATTAGGATCAAAGCTTAGTGTTAGCACCCTAAGTATGCTAGTTGGAAGGCATTTGAGACATCTCAAATCCTGTTACCTAAAAAACTTATTTTAAAACTCAATTGAAATTTAGCATACAATGTGCATAATGGTATAACCTCTTGGGAGGTGCTAGCCCATTTAGTGGCTATCTATCTAGTCTAAGCTACATGACTCATGATATCAATTTCTATAGACTACTAAGCCCCATTAAGAGGTACCACGAGATGATTAAGTATGGCAACTAGGCTTGAATTACAATAACTACCCTAGTTAATGATATAACTCTACCATCAATGTAACTATTAATATCCTAAATTTCCAAGGTAACATAAATTAAAATCTAAGCCACATAGTTAGCAATCTTAGACAATTATCATAAACTTTACTTCTTTAATTAAACAATTCCAAACTTTCCTAGCTTTGTTTAATTACCATTCTAGACCCTTTTTTGCATTATTTAACATATTACTTAAGAATAAGATAAAAATATACGTTCAAACTCCTATTGCATTAGGAAGGTATATTTAATCAAATTTCCAATCGTCCGTTTAATCATGAATGCTGAGGTGCTTGTAAGTCAAACTTTTTTATTTAATGTCCGATGGTGCATTTTATGGTTGCCAAGTAAAAGGGCTAGTTGTCAATTTCCTAAACAACTACTCTTTGTTTACTTGGTTTAAGTTGCATAGTTAACACAAGACATGGTTCACGGCCAAGAGTGACATTTGTAGACTATTAAAGGAAAGATTATATATATATATATCTTCCTATGTTATCATTTGTTTAATAAATGAAATAATGCACCCAGGAGTGTAGGGCAAGTGATTAGGACACTCATCTCTCAATGGAGTAGCCTTGAGGTAGGTTCTTTTTCTTTCATGGATCACATTTACTATGCTGGGTAGGGGTTGTGCTACTAACCTTGAATCACATTGACTTTGCTGTATGGGAGTGGGTTGGGTTACCGATCCTAGTTTGCCTTGCCTTAAAAAAAACACACAATTAAATAATTTTGTGAGTCACATCTACCTTGTCATGTGGGAAGGAGTTATGCTGCCAACCGTGTTGTGTGGGTAGGGGTTGTGCTACCAACCCTAAGTTTCATTACATTAAAAAAGAAAAGAAAAAACACAACAATATACAATTCATGGGTGCACAACTGTGAGTTGCCTTGCCTTAGGGGTTGTGCTACCAACCATGTTGTGTGGGTAGGGATTGTGCTACCAACTTAGAGTTGCCATGCTTTAAAAACCAAAAAGAAAAAGAAAAAAGAAAAAACCAGAAACACACACACAATAACATTTGTGGGTACACAACCCTGAGATGGCTTACCTTAGGGGTTGTGCTATCAACCGTGTTGTGTAGGTAGGGGTTGTGCTACTAACCATTTTGTGTGGGTTAAAATTGTGTTGCCAACATGGAGTTGCCTTCCCTTAAATGTTAGTAGATTTGGCAGCAAAATATGAAATGCGATGATAATAAAGAGTAATGGACATAGGAAAATGTAGAAGGATCTTCTTGTGTAGATGCAGAAAACCAAAAAAAATAATGGCAAGATTTATTGTATTTCTCAAAAATCACAGACATTCAACTCTTGACTCTTGTGTATATGACTGATCCCAGGACAGACATAAATAGCTACATCTAGGGTTACAAAATTGGAAACATCTAAAATTAATTGAGATAGATCTTCACAACACATTTAGAAGTCTTATCTCATCTTTAGGGAAATTCTAAAACTATCGGACGGTAGAAATGGAAACTGCTAATTCATTGCTATGGTGTACCACGTCACAGCTATTTTATCATGATAACCATGGCCAACAATCTCCTACTTGGAGATTTTAATTGAGGATCAATCATATCTCCACACCATCCTTTCGACCTTCCCATTCTCTGTTGCTTATGCTTTTGCTAGGCCATATGAGGATTTATTCCAATGCTCTCATCCAAGATTTGCCATGTACCGACTGACTGCTCCCACTGCTTGTGCAATGTCTAGTCTTGTAAAAATCATAGAGAACATTAGGCTTCCCACTGCTAATGCATATGGTACTTGAGACATCTCATTCCTCTCTACTTCATTGCTAGGACACACCTTAGAGGATAATTTGAAATTAACAAGAAGTGAGGTAGAAACTGGCTTACAGTCTTGCATGTTGAAGCATTGCAAGATCTTACCCAAGTAGTTTTTCTGAGAAAGCCAAATCTTCTTGTTATTTTTTTCTTGGTGAATTTATATCCCTAGAATCTTGTTTGCTGGTCCCAAGTCTTTCATATCAAATTCCATAGCCAACTATGCCTTCAATGCTTGGATTTGCTCTTTGTTGGGGCCTATAACCAACATGTCATCCTCATACAATTGCAAAATGATGAAATTTTCATCAAACCTCTTGAAATATGTACAAGGGTTCACACTAAGTTTATTGTACCCAAGGCTCATGATATACGAGTCAAATCTCTTATACCAAGACCTTGGCATGTATTTGAGATCATACAGAGATTTGTTCAACCTGCAAACCAAGTTCTCTTTGCCTTCTTCTGTAAAACCTTCTAGAAATATCACATCTCTACTGATGACAACCTTATGGATAGTGGGATCCCACAGGCGATACCCCTTAGCTCCATTAGCATAACCTAAGAAGATACATTTCCTGGACTTTGGGTTCAACTTAGATCTTTCTTGGTCATTGTACATCACATACACAAAAATTCCAAATGTATGGAGATGAGAATAAATAGCTGGCTTACTAGTCCACATTTCCATTGGTGTTTTTAGATTAATCATAGTTGATGGAGACCAATTGATTAAATAGTAGATAGTATTGAATGCTTCTGCCCAAAATGACTTGGTTAGATTTGTAGCCCTCAAGATTGATCTTGTTTTTTCCAATAAGGTTCTATTCATCCGTTCTGCCACTCCATTTTATTGAGGAGTGTGTGTCAATATGAACTACCTCTTGATGCCTTCTTGTTGACAAAATGCATCCAATTCATCACTTGTATTTTCTCTTCCATTATCTATCCTTAGACACTTGATCCTTTGTTCGAACTCAAGTTCTACCCGCACTTTAAAAACTTCGAAGACTAAAAAGACATCCACCTTCCTTTTGAATGGATACATCCAACATCTCCTGGAGTAATCATCAATGAAAGATACAAGGTATATTGCTCCTCCTAGGAAAGTGACTAGTGCTTGCCAAACATCAGAGTGCATCAAGTCTAAGGTGCCTTTACTCTTAGCTATTGATGTGTTAAATTTTAATCTATGTTGCTTACTAGTAACACAATGGTGACAAAATGGTAAATTTACCGAATTGAGCCCAAGAAATAGCCTCTATTTAGAGAGAATCTTCAAACCTTGTTCTAACATATGACCAAGCTTTCGATGCCACAACATCGTCGATTCTTCTTTTGAACTAGTTGATGCAATAGAAGACTCTCCCACTTGATGTGTGTTCCCCAAAAGCATGTACAAAGTTGCAACAACCTTTTTTGCCTTCATTACCACAAGTGCATCTTTGATAATATTCAAGATTCCATTCTCTATATGAGTTTTGCACCCAACATCATCTAGTTTTCCTAAAGATAGTAGATTTTTCTTCAGGCCCTCCACATGTTGTACCTCTTGTATGGTGTGAATAGTTCCATCATACATCTTTATCTTGATAGTACCACTACTAGTGATTTTGAAAGCATGATCATTTCCCATGTACACAGTTCTTTCTAAGATTGGTTTCTAGTGATAAAACCATTCTCTTCAAGAGATCATGTGTCATGTTACTCCTAAATCCAAGATCCAAGCATCAGTGAGCTTTTGTTTGCCTTCAACAATAGTTTCCTCACTATATAGAACATCACCATCATATGAGGTATTTTCCACATTCCCTTGAAGATTCTTTTCATTACTCTTTTTGTTCCAACACTCCTTCTTCAGGTGTCCTCTCTTGCCACAGTTGTAGCAAGTAATTTTTTTCTTTTTGCTTCTTGACTTGGATCTACCATGAATTTGGTTCCAATTGGGATCACATTCCATGGATCTCCCTCTCATCATTGTTAAGGTCTCCACCCTATTTGCCAACCTATATTCCTTATTCTTACACTGAATTTCTTCTTCAAGAAACATAGTTGCAACCTCATTGAAGACAAGATCATCCATAAGGATATTGTTAGTCAAGTTAATGATGAGTTGATCATATGAATCAAGTAGACTTTGAAGTAGAATGTCTGCACGTTTACCTGCATCTACTTTATAACCCAACAGTGTGAGTTGGGCAAATAAATTATTTAGGGTGTTGATATGGTCATCAATGAGGTTTCTACCATATGAAGAGTGTAAAGTCTTCTCTTCAAGAATATTTTGTTGTGGAGTGATTTAACCTTGTACAACTTCGTCAAAGTGTCCCATATTTCCTTTGCCATCTTCTTCTTTACAATACTTGAAAGAACTTGATGAATCGCGATATCAGGACTGTGATATTAGATCTGCGATATTGGGTCTACGATATCGAAGCCTACCAAGTGATATCAGACATCCAATATCAGAACCTATCTCGTTGCCTATAAATAAGAGGCAGGCGCACTTGGTTGTGGCATTACTTTATTAGTCCCTTATTCAAACTCTTGCAATTTTTCCTTTCCAGAGTTAGAATTATTTCTGAGTGCCTGCAGTAGGAGTCATAAAGTGAACGAATCTTTATTCACACATTGTGTACTTGAGCACACCTTGTATTCAAAAATAAAGACAAACTTTGTGATTGATGAGCTGTGATATCGCGTACGCGATATCGTGTCCACCCCGTGATATCGCGACCTACCTCATTTTCTATAAATAGGAGGTGTCTTCCCTTGTTCTAGGAGTTAGGCTTAGACCCTTAGCTAAACTTTTATAGTTTTACCATCCCAGAGTCAGAATAATTCCTGTGTGCCCACAATAGGAGTCATAAAGTGAACAGATCTTTATTTGAGCAATTTGTACTTGAGCACACATTTGTGTATGGCAATAAAGATGAGCTTTGTGATAAACCTTGCAGCATACAGATTAAGCTAAATCGTAATTAATTATTGTTGAATGTTTAAATGCTTTCCTAATTAATTAATCTCTCTCAACCCTTGACTCTCCTAGTTAAGTACACTCAGTACGACTGCTTCGAGCATGTGTGTAGTGCTTGGTAACCCAGTAATGATTAGTGTTTGGTAATCCCAGCAGCATTGCATTGGTTCAGGATGTGTGCGGTAAGTGGGAATGGATACTAGTGTTAGGAATAATTAGAACTTACTTAGTAAATAGTTAATGTAAGTTAGTCACTTAGTTCTCTTTACCTTCCCCTATTAGCATAAGACATTAAAAAGATAAAAGTTATAAAAATCATATACCTCAAGCTTACCTAACCATACAACTGTGACAATACAAGTAAGTTTGGAAACACAGTGATTGATTAACCTTAAGTGTTCTATTAAGGCGTGTAAGCACTTAGTCCTTGGAGTTCAATTGCATTGCGCATGAAACGCTTGTATTCATATGGTTGAGTGTAGGGGGTACCTCGCCACTCATAATTGTCATTGTTGCTGAGGACTTAGTTGTTTGTGCACTATGTAGAACATAGGAAATCATTCATATTGTTGGGATGCTAGAACGAACCCTTAGGGTTAATCAAGAAAAGATAAGACAACGGTAAATCACACACTGAACAAGACAAAAATGTCTTCTTCTTCACATAAGAGCACTTCACCGCCTAGAGATAGTCGGCGACATAACACAAGTAACCAAGATTCCCCAGTTGCTCAATAGTTTCATGTGGTATATACTCATCATGATGAGTATGTACCTAACCTTACCTTTATTCTCCATCAAGATGAACAATTGCGTTCGAGAGACATGGAAGGTAACATAGTGTTGCCTCCAGACCAATCAGTCCCCAACATGCTCCTTTGTGCTCTCTCACGAATAGGCATGTCATTTTTGTACACAGAATATGTTGCATGTGATCATGACACAAGGCACTACCATCCCACAAAAGTGCAACATCAAAGGGACTTGCGATAGGAGAGTTACCACACATCTTTGAAGGGTAAATGGCCCCATAACACTCCACATGTCTTGAGAAAAATTGAGGGTGGTGAACTGGTTTCAACAGGTTCCCCACCAAATGATGTTCCCCCTCCTAACGATGGTCAGGAGGTGGTGTATCAGGACCTCCACTCCACGGTTCATAACCCTGGTTCTGATCCCCACGAACACAAAGTGTTCAACGAGGGAACACAAACCCACAATAAGGGCAGATGTTTTGATCATAATCACGATCAAGGCCAAGACCACCGAAGAGAAGGTAGAAAACATCTTCATGATGATGGTTCTCCTTCTTCTTCATCTTCATCATCACATTCACCCTCTCCTTCAGTGTCTGGATGCAGTCATAAGGAACCTAACCATGAGGATAAAGATAAACAGAGTGAAAAACATCAACGAGATAGTCGAGAATGAGGACGAGGGCACCTAAGGAATCAAGGCATGGAAGAAGGGAGAGTAGGGAATTGCATAGATACCATAGATGCTATGAATGAGATGACCACGAAGAACCCCTACTTGCAACTAGAAGCATGCTAGACATAACAGAGGCCATAAGAGTTTCCACAAGGCACCAAAAAGATAGTAGGATCAAGAGGTTAGAAATGAACAATATCCCACGATTTGAAGGGGGATACAATGCTGATCCTCAAAATCACTTACAAGCATTCCACAATGCATGTGCCTTGCAAAACATCAAGAACGAATGAAAAAAACTAAAGTTGTTCCCAAGGACACTAGTAAAAGAAGCTGAAAGCTGGTACCAGTCCTTAGAACTGGAATCCATTCAGAGGTGGAGTACAATGTTAGAATTGTTTAATGATAAGTACCAAACATACTCCCGAGTGTCTAACCTGTGAAAGAAAATCCAAGGATGGAAGCAAGGAGATCATGAACCCTTGGATGCTGCCATGGGCCACTATTACACACTGTTACATCATTGCCATGACCATGGTTATTCGCAGTGGGATCAACTACGCCATCTCGTAGATGGACTTAGGCATGAAACAAGAAGGACCCGAGACGTATGCCCAAGGAAGGTTATCGGAGCTTAGGTCTCATCAAATCCATAGATTACTAGAGCAAGTAGCCAAAGAAGAAGGTGAGCTATGGAAGAGAGAAAGTGTGGAAGAGTACAACCAAGATCCTTCCCTCCGAAAAAGGGGAGTGAGATTCTTTGGGGAGGAGGAAGAGTCACTACTTGAAGAGATGGTGAATAGGAAAACCTTGCTGCTCCAAAAGTTAACAACCAAAGTATCAGCAAAGGTAGATCAAATGTGGAATTCCTTGGATAGTAGGTTTGAAATTGTTCTTAAAATTGTAGAGGAGTCTAGAGAGTGAGGTAGTAAGCATGACAAAAAGAAAAAGAGAGAAATAGACAATGCACGTAATAAGGGTAAGGGTAAAATGGCCATCACTAAAGAGGTTGTGGATTCAAATATGAACAATGACAGTGGATATGAGATATGGCAATATGACCATCCTAAGGGATGTTGCCTAGTAATCTCACATCTACAAGAGTTTGGGGTGTATGCGCTCAACCCACAATTTAATAAATGGCAAGCACCCCGACGGTTACCTTATCCCCAAGGTAACCCAAGGCAGTTCCACCAACCTTTAACGTATTATCCAAGTGGAACTCCATCACAACTTGTTGAGCAACATCAACAGTGGCAATACCCATGGTCATGGGGGATGACACCACCAAGGCAACAATACCCCTACCAGCAACCAGATCCATATGGCTACTATGTGTAGCTACCAATCTCTCCATGTGACTCTGTTGGTCATGTGACACCACAACATCACTACCAAGCTTGGGAGTATTATAGGACTCCTTCTCCTAGGAAAGATAACCCATAGACATACCATCCTCCAAATCCATCCACAACTCTCACACCGATAGCTCCATTACCACCTACTCTAGTAATGCAAGGGAAACTCCCCACTCAACCGTAGCAATGCAATGTTACGAGGGATTTGAATCCTCAAACTGTAGTTGGTTCTGACAACCTTATGAAGAAAAGACCTTTCTTTAGAGCCAATAGTCTAATCAAGCCCTCACAACCACAATCGGTTGAACATCTGAACACATCCCTATCAAATAAGGCTTTGGAGCTCCCTTCAAACCAAACACCGAGCTCAACACATATAGTTATGTTAACACATGCTATTATTGACTAGATTAAGGTGGGCCACCTTCCTAGGAAATTCTCTGATCCTAGAAGCCCTCTAATCTATCTCCAAGTCACTGGGAATGAACCATGTAAGGCTCTTCTAGACTTAGGTTCTGGAGTCAACCTAATATCACAAGAGATGTACAAAGCCTAGAACCTGCCTCCATTAAGGGAGAGTAATATTCGACTAGAGCTGGCTGACCAATCCATCACTATTCCCTTGGGACTAGTGGAGGACATTGTTACCACTGTGTGTGGGTGGTCATATCCAGCTGATTTCCTAGTGATACAAGTGAGCAACAGTAAAGGGAACTTCCCAATAATAATGGAAAGAGCATGGCTAAGTACTATAGATGCATGCCTAGGAATCCGTGATCTTTCCCTTGAAATATCCAAGAAGAACACTTTTGGAAAGATTGAGAAGAAGAAAGTTCCATGCATCACATATAGTGACATAGGGTGCAATTGCGTGCAGAGATCATGGGTTATGAAAATTTTAGCATTGCCTGCATGCAATCGGTGTGCATAAGACATTAATATACAAAAGTGCCTATATGCAGCAGCCACATGACAAGAAGACACATAGTGGCTGATGGTTGATCAAGAGAGCAACTCACTAATGTGCATGAAACTAACTGAGAGAATAACAAGTGCTTACATTGAAAGCATAGATACACTAGAGCAAGTTCGTTGCCAACTTCCAATCCTTAACCTCGAAAACATCAACTGGGGGAAGTTGGAAATTCCTGAGAGATTTAAACAAGAGCCCCTAGATTTGAAACCATTGCTCATTGGCCAGGAGTATATGACCCTCGAAAATGGAAAACCGGTCATCATCAATGCAAGACTTGTTCCCAAACAAAAAGAAAGACTACAGAAAGTGATAAACAAGTGGTCAAAAGCCTTTGCCTGGTCGTACCCCAAGTTAAATTGAATAGATCCTAGGATATGCCAACATAGGATTTACACTGACCCCTCCATGAAACCTCAAAAACAACTGCAGAGGCTATTGAACCCAAAATTGAAGCAAATAGTAAAAGAAGAAATACAACAGCTTCTTAACATTGGGTTCATATATCCCATTGCTGATAGCAAATGGGTTAGTCCTTTGGTGATCGTGCCTAAAAAGGAAGGCAAATGATGGGTGTGTATAGATTTTAGGCTGCTGAACATGGCAACATTTAAGGATCACTTTACATTTCCATTCATTGACTAAGTCTTAGACACCATAGCAGGACATCACTATTATAGTTTTTTGGATGGCTATAGTGGATACAACCAAACATGGATAGCCCTAGAAGATCAAGCCAAGACAACGTTCACTAGTCCTTGGGGAATGTTTGCATATAAAAAATGCTATTTGGCTTGTGCAATTCTCCTACCATGTTTCAATGCTTAGTTCTAAGCATATTCCAACAGCAGATAGGAAACAGAGTGGAAGTCTTTATGGATGACTTTTCCACTTATGGAACAAGCTTTGATCAAGCCTTGGACCGATTAGAGCAAGTGTTGAAAAGATGCGTGGAAACCAATTTAAGGCTCAATTGGCAAAAAAGCCATTTGATGGTCCAAGAAGGTGTAGTACTTGGGTGAAATATTTCACATTTAGGAATAGAGGTAGACCCAGATAAAGTTAGGGTTATCCAAGGAATCACCCGTCAACCAGAAACTATCAAAGACATTCAGTCATTCCTTGGACTCACTAGCTATTATAAGAGGTTCATTGAGAACTCCTCCAAGGTGGCCAAACTATTGGTAGAGCTAACAAAGAGGGATGTACCATTTGAGTGGATCGGGGAATACGAACGAGCATTCCAAACTCTGAAAAAAAATCTTGTAGAAACTCCCATTCTACAAGCTCTTGACTAGTCTAGACCATTCCATATAATGACTGACGTGTCCAATTATGCCTTAGGAGCTGTACTTACACAGTTAGATGACCAAAAACGTCCTTACTACATTCACTATGCAAGTAGGAGTATCACTGGTGCACAACTTAACTACACAACTATAGAAAAATAATTAATGGTTGTAGTGTTTGCACTGGATAAGTTTAGGCACTATGTGTTAGGTTACAAAGTATTCATCCATACGGATCATAGTGCAATCCAGTTCCTCATGAACAAGCCAACAGTTAGCCCTTGTATTATACAATGGCTGGTAATCCTATAGGAGTTCAATCTAACAATGATTGATCGAAAGGGCACCAAGAATGTAGTTGCAAATCATTTATGTTGGTTACACTGGGACAGCAAGGAGGATGAATATGTAATGTCCGATCATTTTCCTGATGAAGCCCTCTTTGTAGGTGTAGTGAATAACCAACCCGTGGAGATGAATTGGTATAGTAGCATTCTCACATATCTCCTTACCCAACAAACACCACAGGAGTTGGACTTTAGGAAGAAATAACAATTTCTTCATAGAGCCAAGTACTTCATGGAAATCAATGGATAACTTTACAAACTGTGTCTTGATGGCTTAGTTCAATGGTGCATGCCTGAGGTGGACCAACTAAGAGTTCTCCAAGACACTCATGAGGGCCCTTGTGGGGGTCACTATGTGGGGAGATGAATGCCTATTAAGATCTTGCTTGCAAGATATTACTAGCCAACATTATTTCGAGACGTCCATCAATTTGTCCAATCTTGCAAGCATTGTCAACGTGATGGGGGAATGACTGCTAGAATGGAGGGTTTGCAATAATGGAATCAACCCTTAGAACCCTTCGAAATTTGAAGAATAGATTTTATGGGACCCATTACACCAATGTCCAATGAAAAAACTTACATCATTGTTACCATACACTATCTAAAGAAATGGGCTGAAGTAGCTGCTGTTACAGACTACACATCATCTACAGTTGCACGATTTGTGCAATAAAAAATCGTAAATAGGTTTGGTGTGCCATGTGCACTTATCTCAGATAATGGAACACACTTCACAGGTGAAACTTTTCAGAAGTTAATGCAATGCTTAGGGGTTGAACATAAATTCACTACACCTTATCCCCCCCAAGCTAATGGACAAGCCATGGTCACCAACAGGGAGATCACTAAAATATTGACAAGGACAATTAGCAAGTATAGGCGAGATCGAAGCACTAAACTGAATGATGCTCTTTGGGCATTCCGCTCCACTTGGAAATCCCCTATAGGCTACTCTCCCTATGAGTTAGTGTACATAAAACTTCTAAAGCTTTCGATTCAAATCGAACTCCATACACTATCCGTGGCTTGTGACCTCCACCTTGACCTTGATCTAGCACAAAAATAAAGGTTGGAAACTCTAAACATGCTAGATGAAAACCGATTAGCTGCCCTATCATCAAATGAGTTGCATAAGGCATATAACAAGCAATGTCATGACTTGAAAATTTAAAAGGTTAAATATCAACCAGGAGATAAGTTTTCCTACTGGAACCCCACACATGTGCCACAACACACAAAATTTCAAACACTATGGGAAGGACCTTACATTATTCATACAACCTTTCCTTCAGGAGTCATGACCATATACAAACCTGAGAGCCCTGATAAGCGATTACTAGTTAATGTGCAATAGACCAAACCCTTCCATGAACTTAGAATGGCCAGTACCCATAATACCTCTAAGAAGGGATGATCGGGCTCATTATTTTGGATCTCCCCCTTCCAACTTAGTCATGGGGTAGATGGCCACCTCTGCTGATCAACTGAGGCCCTCAGTTCCTTTTTAAGTTTTTATTTTACACATTTTTGTTTTACAAATTTCTTTAACTTTTCTTATTTTTGTTTTGCAACATCATTTATACTCTTTCATTTCTTTGTGTGTTTGTTTATTTTATTAGGTTCGTCACCTAATAAGTGCTCCTAATGGTGGTATGAACTGTATTCTATTGATTGCCGATGTTTGGTTTTTACCTTTGAGTTATAATGTTGATACTAAGGTATGGGTCTTTTGATATAACAGGCAATAAGTCCATGTCATCCATGCATCCATGAATTTCTATGGTCTCTTTTGGCTTGGAACTGTACAGTCCCTTTCTTAATAATAGAACTATTAACGAATTGGTGATTGGGCATTTCTCAAACTAAGGAAGGACTCAAGGATTGAAAAGGGTGTGACTTCAAGGGGATTTGATGCATTTGTGTTGGCTATTCTCTTGGGTGCTTGGATGTTTTCTTCTAGGGTTTTCCTTACCATTCTGACATTGCTCCATTATCAGGAAACTGAGCTAATAAAAATAATAAGTCTTTGCATGGTGTGGTTCTCATGTAAAAAAAAAACTGTAAGAATTCAAAGCACACCCCTTAGAAAAAATAATCATCTAGGCTACAAGCACTACTCATGGAACTAAAAAAACATGTTCCCTCTAACTAAGACCCTCTCTTGTTCCCTACTTTTTCCTTTTTCGTTTCTTCGGAATGGTGGTGATTCTTTGGTGGAAACATTCTTACTACTTCAGGTGGATGGATTGGCCAAGTGTATTTATGTGAAGTCACTGGATGCGGATTGTTTGAGGCTAGATTTGGAATGAGATCTACTAAGTCACATTAACCATACATGCACAAGGGGCTATACAGTTGGGACTCCATTTCATTCTCTTCTCTTCATCATTCTTTCTCCATTTTCCACCTCATTGTCGATTATATCAATAGTCTATATTTTGGTGGATGCATTGTTTTATTTTTGGTAAATTATTGTGGTTAAGACTTTAACTCTTGCTTCCAAATGAAATTTCTAGAGCCTACGGACTCTTTGAATGTGGGATTGTTAGGGCATTAAGGGCATGAGCCTGCTTTGGGGAGGACCCACTAACATTCCTACTTGGTGCATCAATTAACTTCTTTGACTTAAATATTTCTATAATCAACATTTATTTTGTTCATTTCCACCTCTGACATCCATTTTATCGGTGTTGTGTTGTTTCTTTTTCTCCATCTTTCTTATTCCTTCTATTTTTCCATTCTATTGCTACCGGAGGATTGCTCTTAGTCATGGGGGTCCTAGTCCAATTTTTTCAATTTTCTCCTAACCCCTACACCTTGGTTAGTCACCAGTGTTATATCTCTAGAATCTGTATTAGCCATATCACAACTTAGCCAATTGACCATACACCGAGGCAAGGTATCAATTGCATTGTGATTTATTTATCCTTACTAATATGAGACTGTGTTGTGTGTGCAGATGGCGATCATACAACAATGGACTGGAGCTGGAGGAAACACTTAGGATGAACTGGTGTTGGAATAGTCATGCAAGGAATAAGATTCATGGTGTGGTTATGGATGGACAACGAAAGGTGCAATTTTGGCATCGGCAACAGCACATCTTCTTCTTTTCTCTCTCTTCTCTCTCAGCTACCAAATAAGGCTGGATGTCAAATGTGTATAGTGTTCACTCTTATGGTCATGAACACTAATATTGCCATGTATTGTAATGATGATCCATTCACGTGTCACCCAATTCACCATTAGTGTCATTCAAGTCAATAATCCCATACCTACCCAATATTTTGTAAGAAACTCGAGGATGAGTTTTCATTCAGTCATGGGGCTATGATGAGCTACGATATCGCATACGCAATATGGTGGCCTACCTCATTTTCTATAAATAAGAGGAAACTTTCCTTGTTCTGAGAGTTAGACTTAGACCGTTAGCTAAACTCTTGCAGTTTTACCATCCTAGAGTTAAAATAATTCCTGTGTGCCTGTAGTAGGAGTCATAAAGTGAACGGATCTTTATTCGAGCAATTTGTACTTGAGCACACATTTGTGTATGGCAATAAAGATGAACTTTGTGATAAACCTTGCAGCATAGAGATTAAGCTAAATAGTAATTAATTATTGTTGAATGTTTAAATGCTTTCCTAGTTAATTAATCTCTCTCAACCCTTGACTCTCCTAGTTAAGTACACTTAGTACGACCACTTCGAGCATTTGTGTAGCGCTTGGTAACCCAGTAACGATTAGTGTTTGGTAATCACAGCAGCGTTGCACTAGTTCAAGATGTGTGCAACAAGTGGGAATGGATACTAGTGTTAGAAATAATTAGAACTTAGTTAGTAAATAGTTAATGTAAGTTAGTCACTTAGTTCTCTTTACCTTCCTCTATTATCATAAGACATTAAAAAGATAAAAGTTATAAAAATCATATACCTCAAACTTACTTAACCATACAACTGTGAAAATACAAGTAAGTTTGGGAAGACAGTGATTGATTGACCTTAAGTGTTCCATTAAGGTGCGTAAGCACTTAGTCCTTGGAGTTCGACCGAATCGTGTGTGAAATGCTTGTATTCATATGGTTGAGTGTAGGGGTACCTCACCATTTGGTTTTGACATTAGTTTCCTAGTCCCTTACCCAAAGTCTTGCAGTTTTCCCTTTCTAGAGTTAGAATTATTTTTGAGTGCCCACAGTAGGAGTCATAAAGTGAATGGATATTTATTTGAGCATTGTGTACTTGAGCACACCTTGTGTCTAGAAATAAAGACGAACTTTGTGATAAACCTTGCAACATTCAGAATAGCTTATTTATTGCATTTAATGTTATTTACAGTTATTTAATGCTTTTGTTAGTTAATTGATGTTGCTTTTATTGGTTTGTTAATTTTCACAAGTAAGCACACTTAGTATGACCACTTCGAGCATACATAGAACACTTGGTAACCTAGTAACTATTAGCGTTTGGTAATCCTAGTAGTGTTACACTAGTTCAAGATGTGTATGGAGAGTGGGAATGGATATTGGTGTTAAGACTAGTTAGAAACTAGCAGATTAGTTAATTAAATTAGTTACTTAATTATGTCACTTCTTCCTTTTAGCATCAAGACATAAACATAAAAAGCATAAAAATCATATACCTCAAGTTTACTTAACCATACAATTGTGCCATACGAGTAAGCTTGGGAAGACAATGATCACCTAACCCATCCTTGTTCTATGAAGGTGCATAAGCATTTAGTCCTTGGGGTTTGATCGAATCGCACATAACGCTTGTATTCGTATGGTTGAGTGTAGGGGTACCTCACCGCTCATCATTGGCGCTGTTGCCAAGGAATTTTTTGTTTGTGCATTAATTAGAACTTAGGAAATCTTCCCATTGTTGGAACAAATGCTTAGGGTTAGTTAAAATAATAATAATAATACATTTCACACTAAATAATTAATCATGTCTCCTTATTCCTATGAAAGTGCTTCATCGCCTAGGTTTGACACAATGAATAGTCGGAGCCGCAGTACACATGATGATGATCTACGAGTGCCCCAACAATTTCACTTGGTATACACTCATCTTGATGAGTATGTACTAGAATTTACCTTTATCCTCCACTAGGATGAATAGTTGTAATGATGTGATTTAGAGGGTAACATAGTGTTACCACCCAATCGCTCAATCCCAAGCATGCTTCTTCATGCTCTCAAATGAATTGGTATGCAACACTTACACTCGGAGTCCATTGTGCATGAACAAGATTTGAGAGATTATTGATCCACTGAGGCACAATATCAAAGGGACTTACAACAAGAGAGACATTACAAATCTATGAAGGGAAAGTGGTCTCAGGATGTCTCGTATGTCATAAGTGAAAACAAGGATGGTGAACCTACCTTGGGCGGTTTTCCGCATAACGATGTTTCTCTCGTTAACTTCAGTCAAGGATTTTTGTATCAGAATCTTCACTCAACCATTTATAACCCAGGTTTGATACTAATGGACATAAAAGATTTTAAAAAGGAACACGAATACATGACGACGATGGACATTTCGATCGTAACTACGGTCGAGGTCGCGGCCATCAAAGAGAAAGTGACAGGCACTGTCATGGTGCTAGTCCTCCTTCCTCTCCACCTTCATCATCTTCTTCCCCCTCTCCTTTGGGATTTGGACGTAGTCACAAAGAGAAAGATCATGAGGACAATGGTAAGTGAAACAAAGATCATAGATGAAATAGTCGAGAAAAGGGACGAGGGCATTCTAGAGAAATGCATCATGAAAGGAGGGAGAGTAGGGAACAACATAGGCATCATAGACACCATAGAGAATACTATCACAATGAACCCCTACTCACTATCAGAAGTATGCTAGACATAAATGAGGCTATTAGGATCCCAACAAGGCACCAAAAGGATAGTAGGATCAAAAGATTAGACATGAACAATATACCATGATTTGAAGGGGGATACAACACTGATCCTCAAAATCATCTACAAGTGTTCTATGATGCATGTGCCTTGCAAAATATAGAAAATGAGTGGCAAAAACTAAAGTTGTTTCCACAGACACTGATCACAGAAGTAGAAAGTTGGTACTAGTTCTTAGAACTAAAATCCATTCGTTGATGGAGTACCATGTTAGAGTTATTCAATGATAAGTATCAAACATACTCCCAAGTGTCCAACCTGCGAAAGCAAATCCAAGGATGGAAACAAGGAGGACATGAAATCTTGGATGCTTTCATGGGTTGATATTATGCATTAGTACATCGTTTCCCTAGCCATGGTTACCTGCAGAGGGAACAACTACGCCATCTTGTAGATGGGCTTAGGTACGAAATGCGAAGAACCCTTGGGACTTATGCCCTAGGGAGACTATATGAGCTTAGAGCACATCAAGTAAAAAGATTATTGGAGCAAGTTGCCAAAAAGGAAGGTGAGATAAGGAAAAGAGAAAGTGTAGAGGAATACAATAGAGATCCTTCCCTCCAAAAGAAGAAGTTGGATTTTATGAAGATGAAGAAGAGTCACCACTCGAAGAGATGGTGAATAGGAAGACTTTGCCCATTCAAAAGTACACATCAGATATATCGGCAAAGGTAAATCAAATGTGGGACTCCCTAGATAATAAATTTTAAACCGTTTTCAAAATAGTAGAGGAGCCTAGAGAGCAAGGCAGTGATCGAGAAAGGAGAAAAAAGAGAGAAGCTAAATATGCACATAATAAGGGTAAGGGCAAAGTTGCCATCATTGAAGAGGTTGTGGATTCAGACACAGACAATGATAGTGGATGTGAGATATGCCAATATGACCATCCTAAAGGATGTTGCCTAGTAATCTCACATCTACAAGAGTCTAGGGTGTACGCACTAAATGCCCGATTAAATAGATGGCAAACACACCAAAGGTTATCTTATCCTCAAGGTAATCCAAGGCAGTGCTACCAACCCTTGATCTATTATCCAAGTGGAACTCCACCATACCAAATGAAGAGTATCAATAGTGGAAACACCCATAATCATGGGGAATGTCACCATCACATCAATAGTACCTTTATTGTTAACTTGACCCATACGGGTACTACGTGTAGTAGCCAATCTCTCCACATGACTCTACTAGTCATGTCACTCCTTAGCCCCAGTACCAAGTCCACGAGTACTATAGAACTCCTTTTCCTAGGATAGATGTTCCACAAACGCACTATCCTTCTCATTCGATTGCACCTCTTCCACCCTTAGCTCCATTACCACCTGCTCTAGCTATGTAGGGTGAGCTCCCTACCTAGCCACAACAATGCAATGCTATAAGGGTTGTCAACCCTCAACCTACTATTGGTTCAGACAACCGCACAAAGAAGAGATCTTTCTTCAAAACCAATAGTCCAACTAAGTCCTTACAACCATAAGCAGCTAATCCTCCAAACACCTTACTATCATTAGAATATTCAAAGCTTCCTTCAAACTAAAGACCACACTTAACACACATGGTCATGTTGACTTATGCCATTACTGACTGGATTAAAGTTGGCTATCTCCCTAGCAAATTCTCTAATCGTGGGAGTCCTGTTATATATTTACAAATCACTGGGAATGAGCCATGCAAAGCTCTTTTGGATTCAGGTTCTGGTATCAACTTAATCTCTCAAGAAATGTACAAAGCCTAGAACCTGCCTCCACTAAAAAAGAGTAACATTTGTTTAGAGCCGGCCAACCTGTCCATCACTATCCCATTAGGACTAGTGGAGGATATTGTCACCACTATTTGTGGGTGGTTGTATTTAGCTGATTTCCTTGTGATTCAAGTCAACAACTGCAAGGGGAACTTCCCAATCATTATGGGAAGAGCATGGCTAAGCACAATTGATGCGCACCTAGGAATACATGATCTTTCCCTAGAAATATCAAAGGAAAATACGTTTGGAAAGATCGAGAAGAAGAAAGTTCCATTCATCACATATAGTGACACTTGGTGCAATTGCATGCAAAAGGCTTGGTTTGTACAACATTTAACATTGCTTGCATGCAACCAGTGTGCATAAATAACTAACATACAAAGATGCCTGTATGCAGCAGCCACAAGACAAGAAGGCACCCAGTGGCTAATAGCTAACCAAGAGAGCAACTCAACTATATGCATGGAACCAACTGAGAGCTTGACTTGCACCTACATCGATAGCATAGACACATTAGAGAAAGCCCATGACCAACTTCTAATTCTTGACATCGAAAATATCAACTGGGAGAAGTTGGAAATCCATGACGAGTTCAAGTAAGAGCCCCTTGAGTTAAAACTATTGCCCACTAGTATGGAGTATTGATAAACCGCTACATAGTCGATGCGTCAACTAGGCCACGTATACGGGGCCACGTCGATGCGAGCCCGTTGACATAGCCTTCCTACATCGACGTGGCCTTGTTTACGTAGCTGCCTATCCCAGCCTATAAATAAGAGGGCCCTCCATCTCATTTAGGCATATTTTGAGTAGTTGTAGTGAAGCCCTTGCATTTTGTTTCCGTAGGAGTTAGATTATTTTCCCAAGTGCATGCCCGCAGTGTGATGCTTGTAATTGTACGACACCTTTATTCGAGTGTGACGTACTTGGACGTGCACATGACTGGAAATAAAGATTGAGATTACTTCATCATTGCAGCATTCACTTAGTTTTAATTATTTAATTATTATTGTTAATTGTTATTGTTATTTATTGTTTTCTTAGTTAATATTTCTTTATCATCATTTACTATTCCTATTGTTAAATGCGTAATTAGTACAACTTAATAACGAGCATTTAAGTGTGACTACTTGGTAACCTAGCAGTATACCTAGGATCTACGCTTGGTAATCCCAGTAGTAGTCGTGCACGAGGTCCAAGATGTGTACGGATGATTAAGGAATGGATGCTCATCGCACTTAGGTTAGCTTAGACTTCATTTCCTATTACTCATTAGTTTAATCAAGATTATTTCCCATTGTCTCTAGGAGTAGCATTAGTTTAGGATTACATCATACGCCTCACTCTGGACTAAACCATACATGACAAAGCAAATACTAGTCCAGGTGGAAAGACAGGGAACTACGATCAACGTGTAACGATCTAGATACCACAACTAGCTTGTGCACGAAGTTCGACCGAATTGTGTGTGAACGCTCGTATTCATATGGTTGAGTGTAGGGGTACCTCACCGCTCATCATTGGCATCGTTGCCAGGGATAGTGCTAGTTATCTAGATTAGTTATACCATACAAGATCGTTGTATAAGGAATTAACGATATATCCTTTAGGAAGAAAAAAATTTACAAAAAATTCACATATAAATTCACACACAATTTTACAACCATGTCTCTCTCACAAGACTATGACAACGCAACAACTAGTAGGGCAATTCATTGGAGAACCAACGAATATTATGACAATGAAGATTGGAGTACACAACCTGAGGTGGGGATTTCTTATAAACATAAACGAAGACAACATCATCCCAACGCATGAAAGCATAACTTAGCTGATGACGATGAACCCCTACTAGCCACTACAAGCTTAACGGAAATACAAGAGGCTGTTCGAATAGCTTGCAGGCATCGTAAGGAAAGTTGTCTACCCGTGCTTGATTTAAACAACTTTTCCAAGTTTTTAGGAGGCTATGATTCAAATCCACAACAACATTTACAAGCCTTCTACGATGCCTGTACATGGAACAATATTGATAATGGATGGCAAAAGCTTAAGCTCTTTCCTCTGACACTCGTTGGCCAAGAAAAAGTATGGTATAGGTCATTAAAATCAAAATTAATTTGACGTTGGCTGACAATGGTAGAACTTTTCAACTAGAGATATCAAACCTATGTGAGAGTGTCAGCCTTGAGGAGACAAATCCAAGAATGGAAACAAGCGCAACATGAGCCCTTGGACATGGCCTTAGAAAGATATTATGCACTATTAAACAACTGCCTAGGCCATGGGTTCTTCGAGGAAAGGCTAATGTACCATATCATAGATGGGCTCTGTAATGAAACAAAGGAGACCCTAGGGATGTGCGCTTAAGGGTAACTATATGAGCTTCGAACCCATCAACTTCAAGAGCTTATTAAGTAGATAGCAAAAGAAGAAGGAGAGATAGCCAAATGGGAGAATGTTGAAAGTTCTCAACAGGACCAAAATCTCAACTTAACCAAGGTCCATGATCATGAAGAGGAGAAATCAACTCACTTCAAGGAGGTGGAATCATCTTTGCCAATCCTACAATCACTAGATGAAATTGAGGCAAAGATCAATAAGATGACAGACTGGGTACATGAAAGATGTGGAGAATATTCCAACATTATTAGAGGAAAAACTATTGCAAATCAAGAAATAGGACAGGACACCACGCGACAATCGAAACAAAGGGTGGAAGAGAATAAAGATAAGAACTCAACTACCAATCATACGTATCAATGTAGCGTCTGTCTGTACGATCACCCCAAAGGCCAATGTCCAATTTTGTCACATTTACATGAGCATTGGGGGGGGGGGGAATGTTACATCCAGATTTCATATAGAAATATTAGGTTCAACCATAGTGACAAAAACCTCAGTCATGGGGGAGGCCATCGCCAACTAGACCATACCCTTTATATGTCCCAACACCAAATTCTTATTATGTTCAACACCTTGTTTCTCCAATGGGATCAGCATCCTCTACCTCACCTCATCGTTATCATTCTCCTGAGTACTATCCACCCATGTCCTCTACAACAAGATCACCACCTCATGTGCCTTACACTTCTCCTCAACCTCAATATTTTCATACTTCACCCCCTTCTACATCACCAACAGCCATGCGAGAAGATTTTGCACCACAGCACCAACTTGCAAACGTTACTTGTGCTGCTACTGTCAACAGCAGTGGAGGTCCTTCACAACATCAAAGGCATCCATTCTTTAGACGTAACCGATGAAAGGGACACCACAGTTTAGAAACCACTACATCTGCCAACTCAGCACAAATCCAACATTGTGATGCATCTTCTTCTTCAAACCCAACGCCTCATGTTACCTTATCAAGGCCATCACTCAATACTCCAACAACCATGGGGCCCAATGCATATTGCCACATGGGGAGACATGTTGATCCTTGCATACCATCTTACAGTCACAAGTACCATAGTGGGTCAACTTCTTATAAATTAACCACATCTTATAACTTGCCCCATTATGTCAACTCTAAGCAAGTTTGTGAACCCCAATGGGGTAAGTATGACCAGGTCCGAATATTTCCAACATGCAAGGATCCCCCCCTTCCATTTATTAATTCTAGCCATGCTCAACCGTTTAGTTATGGGGGGTATCCTCCATTCTAACAACATAGAATTAAGAAATGTTTTTCTCTTTCTTTAATTTTTCAACTTTTTGTTTTCTAGTTTTTCACCCTTTTAATTTATTGTTTATCTTTTTTTCTTTTTATCTTTTTATGAGTAATCTCATCCATGAATAAAATACTCATGTGGCTCTTTGGTTGAGGTGTTATTCTATGCTATTAAGTCTTGGTGATCAATTATTTGGATAGTGAGCCCATTACAACCACTCATCCATTCTACAAATAAGAGGTTCTGTTCGAGGATACAGTGATATTCTTGACATTCTTAAAACTTAAAATTAAATTTTTGTTCATTCTACCTAGAATGAAGAAGGATGGACCAACAGGGAATGATTAGGGTGTGACATCAAGGGGACTTGTGGATTTTCTTTGGTGACGTCTGTGGGAGTTGTCATGCAACGTGGTTGTACTAAGATCCTTGTAGATCTAATGAAAAATGGGAGTAACAGTAATCACAAGGGCACTCAAAAATCCAATGCTGTTCTAGGGGGTCCCACTGGAAAGACATGCACCCATGCCTGATGGTTGGTGGCTTCTCTAGATTCAGTATTCAAAAAAAGAGAAAGATAGAAAAGAAAAAAGAAACAGGAAGTGCCACAAAACAAAAATCACTCCTCCCTTGAATAAAACGGCAAGTGATCGTACGCCTTGTTGTTATGGCACTCTCATAGTTGCTCATCATGGGATGAAACAATGCGATGTCACTGATTAGAGGAATGGACTTGGTCCTAATCTTTGAATGACGAGTTAATGGCATGTTAATCATGCTTTAGACATAGGATTCATTGTGCCCAGAGTCAGTCACCTCACGTCCCAATCTCTGCAATCCCTTCTCCGATTCATCTCATCTCGTTGTTCCTGTATTTGTGACTCGTGTCTTGTATAGCATTGAATTCATACCTCATCACCGTGGTATCAACATGTGTGTGTTTTTTTGCATCAATATAGATTACATTTAACCCTTCTAGTGCCTATGGACATCTTAAGGTGTGGTTATGCAAGGGCATATAGGTTGGAACCTGCTTTGGGGAGGACCACTTGCATGACTTTTGTAATTTGTACTTGTTGCACACCACCACATCATCTTATACCCTCTAAGTACTTCATTGCCAAATCTATTCTTTCCTTTGTCATTATTTTATCAAACATTCCTCAAAACCAGGTTCGACATTAAACTTTTAGGGCAACTTCCTTGAAATATTTCTAACTCTAAAATCACACTAAGTAAAGAATTCAACATTTATTAAAGGTAATGAGTAAGGTATGAAATCATTGAATTTTTTTCAATAACCTTACTAACAATTGATCTTTGTGTGATTATAGATGGCCCCTAAAAGAAGAGAACAAGGAGGACCTTATCAAGGTGCAACCGAACAACCTGGGGGAGGGGGGACCTCATGTAGAACATGCAGAGTAGAAGGCCATCATTTAGCATCCATCATGAAACTCTTTTTACTGCATAATCTATCCAAGCAAAGGGAGGAGAGGTCAGGGCCCAAGCCTATGAAGAGGAACGATGGCTATTTGTGGCATGGCGTGTCAAGGCCAATTAAGTGTTCTCGCAGCTGCCGTGTCCATGAAAAGTGCTGACTCCATCAAACATTGGAACATCAACATGGATGGCTCATAATCCTCAAATAGAAGAGGAGAAACATCAAGTGCTTCTCCAATGGTATCAATCTCTGAAGTTTGATGCACAGGACAAAGGAAAGGCACCCATGGAGGAGTCACCACTACCGGGAACCCCATGAGTTCCACAAGTTTTGTCTTTTATGTCTGTGTCCAAATTTTATTTCATTCTACACTGCAGCATGAATAAATTTCTAGTCAGTCAATAATCCCATACCTATCCACTGTGTATTCAATTGACCTTGTTCCTCACCTTCTTTGACTCGAGGATGAGTTTTTACTCAGTCATGGGGGTATGATGAAGCGCTATATAGTCGATGCATCAACTAGGCCGCGTATACGGGGCTGCGTATACGTAGTCACATCGATGCAAGCCCATCGACGTAGCCTTCCTACGTAGATGTGGCCCCGTTTACGCAGCCGCCTATCCCGACCTATAAATAAGAGGGCCCTCCACCTCATTTAGGCATCTTTTGAGTAGTTGTAGCGAAGCCCTTGCATTTTGTTTCTGTAGGAGTTAAATTATTTTCCCAAGTGCATGCCCGTAGTGTGATGCTTGTAATTGTACGACACCTTTATTCGAGTGTGACGTACTTGGACGTGCACATGACTGAAAATAAAGATTGAGATTACTTCATCATTGCAGCATTCACTTAGTTTTAATTATTTAATTATTATTGTTAATTGTTATTATTATTTATTATTATTTGTTAATATTTCTTTATCATCATTTACTATTTCTGTTGTTAAATGCGGAATGAGTACAACTTAATCACGAGCATTTAAGTGTGACTACTTGTAGCCTAGTAGCGTACATAGGATCTACGCTTGGTAATCCTAGTAGTAGTTGTGAATGAGGTCCAAGATGTGTACGGATGATTAAGGAACGGATGCTCATTGCACTTAGGTTAGCTTAGACTTCATTTCCTATTACTCATTAGTTTAATCAAGATTATTTCCCATTGTCTCTAGGAGTAGCATTAGTTTAGGATCACATCATACGCCTCACTCTGGACTAAACCATACGTAAAAAAGAAAATACTAGTCTAGGTGGAAAGACAAGGAACTGCGATCAATGTGTAACGATCTAGATACCACAACTAGCCTGTCCATGGAGTTCGACCGAATTGTGCGTGAATGCTCGTATTTATATGATTGAGTGTAGTGGTACCTCATCGCTCATCAAGTATACATTTCTCAAGAGTGGAAAATTTGTAATCATTAATGCTAAGCTTGCTCCTTAACAAAAAGAAAGACTACTAAAAATGGTAAAAAAATGGTCAAAAGCCTTTGCTTGGTCATATCCCGAATTAACTGGAATAGATCCTAGGATATGCCAACATAGAATTTACATTGACCCCTCCATGAAACCTCGACCAAGATCGCAGAGGTGATTGAACCCAAAGCTTAACCAAGTGGTTAAAGAAGAAATTGAACAACTTCTAAAAGCTGGGTTCATCTATCCCATTGCTGATAGTGAGTGGGTTAGTCCATTAGTCATTGTGTTCAAAAAGGGAGGTAAATGGAGGATGTGTATAGACTTTAGGCTACTAAACATGGCAACATTCAAAGAGCACTTTCCATTGCCATTTGTCGACCAAGTCTTAGATACCATTCTAGGGTATTACTACTATAGTTTTTTGGATGGCTACAATGGATATAATCAAATTCAAATAGCACCAGAAGACCAAGCCAAGACTACGTTCACAAGTCCTTGGGGGACATTTGCATATAAGTAGATGCTATTTGGCTTGTGCAATGCCCTAGCAATGTTTCAATGTTTGGTTCTAAGCATATTTCGGTAGCAAATAGGAAATAGTGTGGAGGTCTTTATGGATGATTTCTCCACCTATGGAGCAGACTTTGAGCAAGCATTGAACCAATTAGAGCAAGTACTAAAATGATGTGTTGAAACCAACTTAAGGCTCAATTGGCAAAAAAGCTATTTAATGATCCAAGAAGATGTTGTATTAGGGCACAAGATTTCACAAATAGGGATAAAGGTAGATCTTGAAAATATTAAAGTCATCCAAGGAATCACTCATCAACCTGAAATCGTAAAAGATATCCGATTATTTCTTGGACATACTAGCTATTATAAATGCTTCATTGAAAACTTTTTAAGGATTGCAAAACCTTTGGTAGAACTAACGAAGAAGGATGTACCTTTTGAATGGACCAAGGAATGTAAGCTAGCATTCCAAACCTTAAAATAGAAGCTCATAGAAACACCCATTGTACAAGCTCTTGACTAGTCTAGATCATTCCACATAATGACTGATGCATCCAACTTTGCTTTTGGAGTTGTACTTACACAGTTAAATGATTAGAAATGACCCTATTACATTCATTTTGCAAGTTGAAGTATTATTTGTGCACAACTCAATTACACCACAATAGAAAAAGAATTAATGGCTGCGGTGTTTGCACTAGAAAAATTTAGACACTGTGTATTGGGCTATAAGATATTTGTACATAAAGATCATAGTGCAATTTGGTTTCTAATGAATAAACTAATGGTGAGCCCTTGCATAATATGGTGGCTCATGATCTTACTAGAGTTCGACCTTACAATGATCGGTCATAAAGGCACCAATAATGTTGTTGTTGATCATTTATTTTGGTTACGATGGGATAATAAAGAGGACAAATGATGAGACGCGGTTCGCACAGGCTGCGATATCGCAGTCCGCCGCCATATTTATAAATAAGAGGCGGCTCTCCCTCATTTAGAATCCTAGTTTAGAAGTAGCAAAGCTCTAGTAGTTTGATTCCTCCAGAGTTAGATTTTTTCTTGTGTTTGCCCATAGTGTGGTGAATGTAATTGTACGGTGTCTTTATTCGAGTGTGCCGTACTTGGACACGTACATGATCGGCAATAAAGATTGAGATTACTTCATCATTGCAGCATTCACTTAGTTTATTTATTTGTTATTTATTTAATGTTATTTATTGCTTTCGTAGCACAGTGTGAGTACGACTTGGCTACGAGCGCCCACAGGTGTGTACCGCTAGTCAAGGAATCGGTTACTCATCGCGATTAGTCTCTCACCCTTAAACTCCTAGAAGTGAAACAAGTATGACTTGATTACGAGCATTTAAGTGTGACTGCTTGGTAGCCCAGTCATGTAGCTAGGATCTACGCTTGGTAACCCAGTGGCGTATTTGGGGTCTACGGTTGGTAATCCCAGTAGCGTACCTAGGATCTACGCTTGGTAGTCCCAGTGGTAGTTGTGCATGAAGTCCAAGATGTGTACGGTTGATCAAGGAATCGATTGCTCATCACACTTAGGCTAGATTAGATTTCTTTACCTTTTCCTCCTAGTTTAGTTTAGTTAATATTATTTTCCACTGCCATCAGGAGTAGCATTAGAATTAGAACACATCATACACCTCATCTAGACTAAACCATACATGACATATGAAAAACTAGTCTAGGTGGGAAGACAGCGAACTACGACCTAAGGCTAACTATCTAGGTGCCACAACTAGTCCATCTGCGGAGTTTGACCGGATCACGCATGCGACGCTCATTTCGTATGGTTGAGTGTAGGGGTACCTTGCCACTCATCATTGGCGTCGTTGCCGGGAATGGTGCTAGTTATCTAGATTAGTTATATCATACAAGGTCGCTATATAGAACTTAACGATATATCTCTTAAAAAGAAGTAATTATTAAAAAGTCACATAAATTC
>MNCI01018059.1:952456-979632 GCA_015680685.1 Gnetum montanum | reverse complement strand
TTAGTTAATATTATTTTCAACTGCCATCAGGAGTAGCGTTAGAATTAGAACACATCATACACCTCATCTAGACTAAACCATACGTGACATATGCAAAACTAGTCTAGGTGGGAAGACAGCGAACTATTACCTAAGGCTAACTATCTAGGTGCCACAACTAGTCCATCTGCGGAGTTCAACCGAATCGCATGTGCGACGCTCGTTTCGTATGGTTGAGTGTAGGGGTACCTCGCCACTCATCAAAAAATATCCAATTTTTGACCATTTCCCCAATGAATTCCTCTTTGTAGGTGTAATAATAATCAATTAACCATAGAGACAAATTGATATAATAGCATTCTTACATATCTCCTCACACAAGAAACATCACAAGGGTTAGACGTTAGAAAGAAACAACAGTTTCTTCACCAAGCCAAATATTTTATGGAAATTAATGGACAACTTTATAAAGTATGTTCCGATGGCTTGGTCCGATGGTGTGTTCTCGATGTAGATCAATTGCAAGTTCTCTAAGATGCTTATGAGGGCCCTTGTGGGGGTCATTATACTAGGAGATGAACAACCATTAAAATCTTTCTTGCAGGATATTATTGGCCTACATTATTTTGGGACGCTCATCATTTTGTCCAATCTTATGAGTGCTGCCAACGTGATGGGAAAATGACTGCTAGAATGGAGGGTTCATAACAATGGATTCAACCCTTAAAACCCTTCGACATATGGGGGATTAATTTTATGGGGCCTATTACACCAATTTCCAATGGAAAAGACTACATTGTTGTTGCTATTGACTATTTTACAAAGTGGGTAGAAGTAGCTATTGTTATGGACTGTACATCATCTACCGCTGCATAATTTGTTCAACAACAAATTGTAAACAGGTTTAGCATGCCTCCTGCACTTATTTGTGACAATGGTACACATTTTATAGGTGCAGCTTTTCAAAAGTTAATGCAATGCTTAGGAGCTAAGCACAAGTTGACTACACCATATCATCCTCAAGCGAATGGTCAAGCCGAAGACACCAATAGGGAGATCAAAAAAATATTAACACGAACCATTAGCAAATATAGGCAAGATTGGAGCACCAAGCTGAACGATGCTCTTTGGGCATACCGCTCCACATGGAAACTCCCTATAGGCTACTCTCCCTATGAGTTAGTGTATAGTAAACGTTCAACACTTTCTATCCAAGCTGAGCTCCATACACTATCCATAGTATGTGACCTTAACCTTGACCTCAATCTACTAGAGAAAGAATGGTTAATGAACCTTAACTTGTGAGATGAAAATTGATTAGCCACCCTATCATCTAACAAATTAAACAAGGCCTTTAATAAAAAACATCATGACCTAAGGATTAGGAAAGTCAAATACCAACCAGAAGATAAGGTCCTTTATTGGAATCCCACACATGTGCCAGAATGAACTAAATTTCAAATGCTATGGGAGGGACCTTATATCATTCATGAAACTTTTCCTTTAGGGACCATGATGATCTATAAACCTGAAAGCCCAGGAAGAAAATTATTAGTCAACATCCAACAAATCAAACCTTTCCATGAGCCTAAAATAGCTAGTACTAATACTACCTCTGTTGGTGGACAACCCTGTTCCTTATTTCGGATCGCCTCCTTCCAACTCAGACATGGGGGAGATGGCCACCAATGCTAACCATTCTAAGCCCTCAATTCCTTTTGTATTTTTGTTTCACATTTTTACTTTACACATTTTTCATCTTTACTTATTTTTATTTTACATCATCGTTAACATTTTTTATTATTTATTTGTCTATTTAATTTTGTTTAAATTACTTTCACTTGTCATCTAATAAGTGCTCATGATGGTGGATTGTACTATAATGGTGTTGATTGCTAATGTTTGGCTTTTACCTTTGATTTTTAATGTTGATACTAAGATATGGTTTCTTTTGATAAAACAAATAATGAGTCCATGTCATCCATTCATCCATTCAGCTCTATGGTCTCCCTTGATCTTGGAAATATATTGTTCCTTTTTCTAAGTAAACTTATTAATGAATTGGTGGCTTGGTATTTTTCAAACCAAGGAAAGGTCCAAATGGATTGAAAAGGGTGTGACCTCAAGGAGATTTGATGCATTTGTGCTAGCTATTCTCTTAGGTACTTGGATGTTTTTCATAGGTTTTCCGCTATTCTACTCTTGACCAAATATCAGGAAGTTGACCAAATCAAATAAGTCTTTGCATGGTATGGTTCTCTTGCGATATAAAAAATGTTGGTGAGAATTCAAAGCACACCTCTTAGACATAATCAAGAAACATGGGTTACAAGTACTAGTTATGGCACTAGAAAGACATGTTACCCATGCCTAAAGGTTCTCGCTAACTAAGGCCCTTTTTTGTTTCCTGTTCTTTTGTTCTATCTCTTGTTGGAATGGTGGTGGCTCTATGGATGCATTCTTATTACTTTAGGAGGTTGGGTTGGCCAAGTGTGTTGATGCAGGGTCACTGCATGTGGTTAGTTTTGATTTGGATTTGGAATGAATTCTAGTAAGTCATCTTAACCACATAATACACAAGGGATTTTACACAACCTTGATCTTGAGATTCCATTCCATTCTCTCTTCTCTTCCAAATTTCTTTCCATACTCCACCTCATTGTCGGTTTTATGATCAGTCTATATCTTGGTTGTTGCATTATTATTCTTTGGTAAACTCTTGTGGGTAAGTTCTTAACTATTATTTCCATATGTCATTCCTAGAGCCTATAGACTCTTTGGTTTGTGAGTTTGTTAGGGCATAAAGGGCATGAGCTTGCTTTGGGGAGGACCCACTAGCATTCCTTTATGGTGCAATTGTTCAATTCTTTCTCTTAAACATTTCCTACAATCAACCATTTCCCATTTCAACCATCCATGACATCCAATTTTGTTTTATTGGCCTCATCATTGTTATTTCTCTATTCTTCCTTGTTCTTTCGTTTTCCATCTTATTGTTACCAGAGGTTTGCTCTTAATCGTGGGGGCCTTGGCACAAATGTTTCCATTCCATTACTTACCTCACCCCTACACCTTGGGTAGTCACCAGTTACAAACCTCTAACCCAGTATCTGCCATACCCACAACCCAGCCAATGTGCTTAATAGCAAGGCAAGGTATCAATCACATTATATCTTATCTATTTTTGCTAATTCGCGACTGTGTTGTATGTGTAGATGGTGATTACATGAATAATGAACTGGGATAGTAGGGAGCACTCAAGATGGACTGAAGTTGAAGCAATTATGCAAGGAACACACATTATGTGGCCATGGATGAACAACGGTGTGCACAGTCTTGACATTGGTAGCAACGTGCCTCATTTTCTTTTCTCTCTCTCTTCAAGCTATCAAATAAAGGTCTAGATGTCATCTATGTACGGTGTTCACCACAATGGGTATGAACACTAATGTTGTAATATATTTGTCGATCCATTCACCGGGCACTTTGGGTTTGTCACTCCATGTCAATAATCCCATACCTTCCCAATATTTTGTAAGGAACTTGAGGACAAGTTTTCATTCAGTCGTGGGGTATGATGAACCGCGATATCGATACCGCGATATTGGGTCTACCATATCGGAGCTTGCCAAGCGATATCAGACATCCAATATCGGAACCTGTCTCATTGCCTATAAATAATAGGCAGGCACACTTGGTTTTGACATTAGTTTCGTAGTCCCTTACCCAAACTCTTGCAGTGTTCCTTTTCTAGAGTTAGAATTATTTTGGAGTGCCCACAGTAGGAGTCATAAAATGAACGTATCTTTATTTGAGCATTGTGTACCTGAGCACACCTTGTGTCCAGAAATAAAGACAAACTTTGTGATAAACCTTGAAATATTAAGAATAGCTTATTTATTGCATTTAATGTTATTTACAGTTATTTAATGCTTTTGTTAGAATTGATGTTGCTTCTATGGGTTTGTTAATTTTCACAAGTAAGCACACATAGTATGACCACTTCAAGCATATGTGGAACACTTGGTAACCTAGTAACGATTAGCGTTTGGTAATCCTAGTAGTGTTACACTGGTTCAGGATGTGTACGAAGAGTGGGAATGGATGCTGGTGTTAGGACTAGTTAGAACCTAGCAGATTAGTTAAATTAAATTAGTTACTTAATTATTTCACTTCTCCCTTTTAGCACTAGAACATACACATAAAAAACATAAAAATCATATACCTCAAGTTTACTTAACCATACATTCATGCCATATGAGTAAGCTTGGGAAGACAATGATCGCTTAACCCATCCTTGTTCTATGAAGGTGCATAAGCATTTACCATTTAGTGTCATATGTGTTCTATGCTCGTATTTGTATGGTTGAGCGTAGGGGTACCTGGCCGCTCACCAGAACTCCATCTGCTAGTGCCAATTGTAAATTGGCAATAACATTACCATCCATTTCATTCCACTTGCTATCATCCATGGCCTCCCACGACCTTTCTCCAATAGTTGCCAGGCAATTATCTTTATGCAAAATTGCCTATCTTCATTTTCCACAATGTGAAGTTGGTTCCATTGAACTTCTCTATTTCATATTTGCCAACCATTTTGTAAACTTTGTATGCACAATCTGCAACACTTCCTCGGACTATGAACGTGGCTCCAATACCACTATTAGCAGATTTGGTAGCAAAATATGAAATGAGATGAAAATAAAGAGCAATGGACACATGCAAATGTAGAAGGATCTTCTTATTCAAGATGCAGAAAACCAAACACAATAACAACAAGCTTTATTGTATTTCTCGGAAATCACAGACATTCAACTCTTGACTCTTGTGTATATGATCAATCCTAGGTTAGAAAATTGGAAACATCTAAAATTAATTGAGATAGATCTTCACAACACATTTAGAAGTCTTATCTCATTTTTAGGGAAAATTCTAAAACAATAGGATAGTAGAAATGGAAACTGCTAATTCATTGCTGTGATCTGCCACTTTACAGCTGTTTTATCATGATAACCATGGCCAACATTAAAGACACCAAAAAAAAAAAAAACCCACAACAAAATAACATTTGTGGGTACACAACCCCAAGTTGCCTTGCCTTAAAAAAAAAAAAACATGATGAAATAATGTTCATGGGTTACATCTACCTTGCTATATGTGTAGGAGTTACCAACCTCAAATTGTGTTATCTGAAAAATAAATAAATAAATAAACGAATTTTGATACAACCTAGGTTTACAAAACAAAGACTAACATCAAAAGTTTTAATGCACAAGGCAAAACCACAGTTGAGAGAATGTAGGATTTATGCACGATAAGCAAAAGGCAAACGTGAGGTTTCTGGCAACTATAGATGCATCCATGATCAATCTTGCTTTATGTAATCTTTACATGAGCTAGGGGTCTGCACAAATTTGTTGCCTCTCCGAGACTAAGGTTCATGACAGACACCAGGGTTAAAGTTAATGCAAATAGCCAGATATGTAATTGAGGAATATAAATATTGTTTATATGGATGTACCAGTTTGGATACATCTCTTGTGTGGGTGCTTTGTAATATTAGAGTGCAGCGTGCGGCACAGGGTTCGCCAAGGGTTTATTATATCATTAAACATATTTGCTTTCATTTTCGTTTTGACGTGCGTAATGGCGTTTGACTTTTTAAAGTTTTAATTTTTAATTTAATTTTTTAAAAAATGTAAACAATTTTCATAAGTTCTTTTATAATTTTGTCCTTCTTTTAATACTTTAAGACTTAACATTCATAACATGACTTAACATTCATAACACAAGGGATTTCAAATCAAATTCTGTTTAGGATTCTTATCAAATGTTCTACCTAATTGTATACCGAAACCGAAATCTTATCTTGTATTACTTATCATGGTCTCCTGGTTCAAATTTGTTGCCTCTCTGAAACTAAGGTTCATGATGCACAGCAAGGTTAAAGTTAATGCAAATAGCCAGATATGTAATTGGGGAAGATAAATATTGTTTATATGGATGTAGCTGTTTGGATACTGCTCTTGTGTGGGTTCTTTCTTATATTAGAGTGCAGCGTGCGGCACAGGGTTTTACTTTCCCAAGGTTTTGGTTCGTGGTTTTGAGTAGTTCATATCGTGGTTTTGAGTAGTTCATATCGTGGTTTTGAGTAGTTCATACAGTAGGGGAGAAACCCAATAGCACCAGGGCAGAATGAAGGTTGCAGTTGTGGGTTCTGGAGTTAGGCTGCCTGGCTGCTGCCTATGCTTTGGCAAAATCTGTATCTGTAAATGGCACCAAATTGGACCTTGCTTTCATTTTATCTAACCCGGTAACAAATTTGGAATTTTCTTTGATTTGGTCGAACCAAGGACGATGTAAATGTAATGTTGCTTCAACATTTATTGAATTAATTCTATGAAGCAGATCCATGGTCCATTACCCAACTGACCAAGGCCTTTATTGAATTTCTTGGTTTTGCTTGACTGATATGATGATTTTTGTGGGGAATGATAATGATATATGATCCGGCAAACACAAATGCCATGGGACTGTCCTTGTTGCACGAAGTGGGTGTCAAGGTTGAGCCGTCACAGATGTCGTTTGGTGTGAGTGTGAAAGCTGCAAATGGAAATATCTACGAGTGGGCTTCTAACAATGGCTTTTCCAGCCTCTTTGCTCAAAAAAGCAACATGCTCAGTCCCACCTTCTGGCGTTTCCTCTACGAAATTCGCAACTTCGGTTTATCCGTCACAAGGCAAGGCTTAGTCCCATTTCTTTTCTTTGTGTTTTAACGCATGAATCGAATAAGACTACTTTTCGATCTTATGTATATTCATCTTCAGGTGAACGGAAGAAACACCATATTGTATCTGAAATTGATTTTGCTTGTTTTCTTGTTTTCGAAGATGATGCGAGTAACGTGTTTTCTTGTTAGATGCTTTAATCCTGGGGTGTGTGTCACATCATACTTTTTGTGTCCTGTAACTCCCGTTACAGTTGGCAGGTTGTGGTTTCTGGACTAGTGATTCATGAATCATACTCTGACCTGTAATTCCATTTTTTTGGTGTTGGCTATACCTCCGTACCCTTTTCTCTTTTAACATGCGTAATTGCTAGTTTACGACCTTGCCATTATGATGAGTGCTTTGTCGTTCTACGTTTTTTAATTTAAATTTTGGGAGACCGGAATTTCTCTCATTCAATAATTTTGTTTCTTTAATTTCCTTTGTACGCGGATTTGGGACTGCCGTCTTATTCGAGTGCATGCTACGATGTACTAACACTCTTGTATCGCTGGGTTTGGTACTGCTTTATTTCTTAGTTCTTGTTCAAGCAATTAATACTGTAAAAGGTTGACTACAAACATATTGCTTTCCGGCTGTCATTTGATTGCTAAATGATAAATACTTTGCGTACAGTCGTTGATGCGGGGAGAATTGAGAGAATCAAGAATACAAGTTTCTTTGATGTCAACTTCACGTGGCGGCTTACGAATTACCAGTGTAGGACAGATTTATAAAACTCGATGAACGCCACACTATCAGAAACGGGATTTGACCTTTGTTTACCTTTAAATTTTCAACAGCGATCCAGTTGAAAATGATTGACTGCGTTTATTAGGGTAGATTTTATCTGTGAAATCTGCGATTCGCTGAACAGTTGTTGATTGCATGTCCGATTGATAATATCATTTATTTTTTATTTAATTAAATTTAAAAATTCGGCGCAAAAACCCAAATTAATCGCTGTTAAATACAAACTGTTTTCAAATTTTAACGATCTCATAAAATAATTAAAATAAATATTTATAAGCACCGTTGTATGGGATTTGATACTAGTTTCTCAAGAATTTTTATTCCAATTTTTTATTATATGGTTCTCCAATTTTCCGAATCTATCCATTTTTCAAACTATGATTTTGGTTACTTAAAGGTGTGTTTAGTATTGTGAAACTGCTGATGAAACATTTGTGGGCTCACTAAATTTTAATTAGAAAAACTATTTTTATACTCCAATTTTTGAATCATAAGAAATTAAGAAATTAGCTCACGAAAGAGAGATCTTTCCAAATTTAGCATACTTGATTCTCCTGATGAGGCTGGACTCGTAGAATCAACCGATTATATTTAGAAAATTGGTGGACTTAATTCCATGAAGGTTTACCAGATTAATCTTCAAATTTATGCCAGGCTTATTATTTCTTTTGTTTTGGTATTATATTCAGATATCATTGTTGGACATGTAATCAGCTCAAATTCATGAATCTGTAAACTCAACATCTTCGACCAATTCCACACACGTGAATATATTTACGTAACTAAACATACACTACAATAATAAAAAATACAATGTTCCGATAATTGCAAAGAATAAAGAATATTCTGATTTCTTTCGCGATAACATAACTTTGTCGATGATTAACATTTTCCTGTCCTTTTGAAAGAAAAGGTTATCAGTATTCTATGTTGTAGTAGTTGTACTGGGTAACTGGGTTTATACCAGACATTTTGCCTATCTGATTTCAATACATTAATTCATTTAATTGTAGGTAGTTTGTTTTATAGTTATGCAGTGCTTTAAAAACAAATTTCCCTTTTTACCATTTTTTAGCAGACTGCCACTGACAGCCATGAATGACGAGGTAGCCATTTCTTTGCTTAACCTGCAACACGGTATTAACGGAACAGACAGTACGACTGACACAGATGAATAAGAAAAGCCGTGAAAGTTGTTTTTGACATTTTCGTGATATGGGTTTTCCATGTCCACCGTTTTGGCTTTTGATGTGTGTTTTAAGGAATAGCCACTTTATGTGTTTAACAGTACAGTTTACTGGTGTCATCCTGTAAAAGCAGAGATACAATGTCAAAAGTGGCTCTTCAAATTTTTTCGGGTAAGCGGGGGAGCAATTATTTGAGTTTTGGTCTTCAGTGGCTGCCTGGGAGAATTACGGTGCAGTTTTGAGCGCAACATTCGATTTTTTGATACGTTTCTGTCTGAAGAAAGATGCAAAGCAATCTACTTGTTAGATTTTCTTACCGTTTGTTTATTAAACGACGCCATGGTCATTTCTGTCTGCTACGTCAGTCGTTCTCTCTTTTTACTTTCATTTAAGTTTTTATATTTGAAATAACTAAGATACTCGTTATAGCGTCCCAAGTGACAACTTGATTCCAGTGAGTTATGGGTTAAAAAATATCATCAAGTGAGTTATGGGTTCTGGAAGGAATTCTGAAATTCGTCTGGCCGATAAATGCAAGAGGATCTCAGTGGAGGTGGTCTTAGTACACGCAACTAAAAATTCAGAGATAATGTGCAAGAGGATCTCAGTGGAGAATGGATGTGCTTTTAGTTCACGCAAGTAAAAATTCAGAGCTGATGTGAAAATGAATGTCTTTATACTTCTACGGATTTGAAAACTGACGTAAAACTGAATGTCTTTATACTTGTATGCTTTAGTATTGAACTATACATTTGTGTCATTTTCAGTATTGCAGCTCTCTTAACTATTTTGCTTGTTGGGCTTTGCAGTTATCTGGAAAATGCTGACAAGAACAACGGAGATGCTACCGAGGAAACACTCGGTCAGTTCCTTCAATCTCACAGATGCTCAAAACAGTTCCAGCAACTTTACCTGGTAAAATTTTCATTTTCATCTTGGTTGTCTTAATTTTATTTTCTGGGGTTTTATGTTTTTTTAAAAAAATTGGTTCTTACAAGGAAATGAAATGTTTACAGCTTCCAATATGCACCTCTATATGGCCATGCACTGCAGACCAGGTTTTGGGGTTCTCTGCAGTTTCTGTGCTTTCCTTTTTCCAGAACAATCACCTACTCCAGGTTTGTTATTTTTTGTAACATAAAATCATAAATCACAATCTGTACCTATACTGAACCTCAATTTTAGCCGGGCATCATTACATTCAGGGCGACCTCAGCTCATATAGCTAGTAATCCATTTACATTTGCAACTGCTTTGTGATGTGGATAACAGGGCCTACACAGATATTCACAATCAAATCTGACTTTACCACATTCAACGACCAGGTGCGACACACAATTAAAGACATGGAATTTCTTGAACGTGATAATCATGTTTTGAATTTTGACACACACAAGTTTCTCATGAAAACTTACCTTCCAGATTGCTCAAGAACTCAAAAAAGAAGAAGTGCGAAGTAAAAACAGGGGGTTCTGTAAATCACATCTGTGCTACTGACCAAGGTAAATTTTTGACGAGCTTGTTAATTGTTATAGTTTCCATAACCGTAGAATAGGAATTGTTTATGAAGCAGAAAAGGTATACATTTATTGTTTTTTGCACCGTTTTTTAAAAAGCTTATTGAGGCATATATATAGATTGAATGAAATTAATTTTTCCTATGATTGCAGGTGTCGTAATTGATGCAAATGGCATTGAAGAGACCTTTGAAAGCTGCACTCTGGCCACTAATGCAACTGATGCATTGAAATTGTTAAAGAAGTCTGCAACATATGAAGAGCGGAGAGTTTTGGGTTCATACCAGTACCCTACTTGGTATGAGAAACAATTATGTTTTACAGAATGACCACTACCAGTTTGCTAAATTATTCTTGCTCAAAGAAGCTCAATCTTGTCACAGAATGCAATCTTTTTGCATGAAGTAACACACTAATTCATTATGCATATAAAATTTATCGATGCTTCGAAATAGCTAATCTATCTGTTGTTACAGCAATGTATACCGTCACAGTGACAAAGATTTCATGCCCAAAGACAGCTGCTTGGAGTGCATGGAATATCATTCAAAGCAATCAAAATAATGGATATGTCACTTACTGGCTTAACACATTACAGGTACATGTGGATTTGTTTCTATTGCATATCTTTTGTTGCTTTGCTTTAGAACTTGGTATTATGTTATCGTATGTATGTATTATGCTGTAATGGTAAAGTAAAATACGTTGAAGAGACCATTTTGTTCTCTATTAATCAATGCTGTGCCTTTCAGAATTTGGGTACCACAGGCACACATTACTTTGTGACTGTTGGCCCACCAAGTCTCCCTAGAGACATCATTTTTAAATGGACAATTAGCCATCCAGTTCCATCTACTGTTACAGCACAAGCTGCAAAAGACCTTGCCGACATTCAAGGAAAGAGAGGCCTACGGTTTTGTAGTCTATATCAAGGTCAATTACATTCTTTTTGGGGCTCCATTTTCTATCACCAACTGTTACGCGTTATGAACATTCATTTCATGTGGAACTGCTTGAGAAACAGGCTTTATGGATTCAAAATTCCAGTTTATATACTAAATTGTTTAACTTGCACATCCTCTTTCATTTTTAAAAGAAAAAAGAAAAAGAAAAGGTAAAAGAATGAAAAAATATGTACATATGTTTCCCTAAACTTTTGTTGTTCCATTTCAATGTTTTTGGATTTGCAGTGATATACTTTCGTTTGCACTTTCTTTCGGCAGGGTATGGATCCCATAAGGATATCTTGCTGGTATATATTCTTTCAAGCATTCTGTTAATTCTCAAATTTATTTCAAAAAGAAATATAAAATTCATGAAAAGTCATATACATTTAGATTTTAGAACAAGGAACGGGAAATTCATTGATGAATCAAGCCTCCCGGTAAGTTTTCATTTTGTTGGAAGTGAATGTTTTGTGCATTATGCATTTTTATACTGCAGGAAAGTGTGCAGGCAACATCCAGCTTGCTAGGGGAAAGACAAGTTACTCTATCCTTCAAGAGGAAAATTCCATTGTCATGGAGTGATGCTGGGGCATGCCTTATAGTGATTTCTTTCTTTAAACAGTTTGTCAAAACAGGTTGCATAATGTAAGTAGACTACATAAGATGATTATACTTAAGCTATTCCATAAAAGTTATATTAGCATAAAGACGTAGATATCGAACTTGTTACGTTAAGCATTGACAATAGAGATGGTGAAAAGCTTAAATGACTTGTAGGAGCAAGAATAACCAGTTATGTTGCCTTGAAACATGTCCTGGCATAGTTCTTTTCATTTAGACTCTTTGAAATAAGCTTAGGCCTGAAGCTTAGTATATGAAAAACCAATTGTTCTGTTATAAAAACGATTAGGCAACTTTTACAGAATGCCCTTTAAATCCTCTGTTGTGATAGTTTACAAGAAGATGGAGGTGCCATCATACAGTTTCAAGGGAACATGGAAGAGTGCAACAAAAAACCCATTCTTCAAATTCATGACCCAGTATTCTATTGGAAGGAATGGATTATGCTTCTTGTTGAGTTCTACAAAATATTTGTTCTATGGTATGTAAATGTGCAAATCTTTGTTTTTTCCTGGCCAAATTTAAGAAAATATAAATTGATAAAGTAGTATGGTCTTCTAGACATGGTCTTCCTAGACATTAAAGAAATTGAAAGAGGTTTGCATGGTCTTCTGAGAGAGGATGGTCTTCTAGTTTTGCAGGTTTATCACAGGATGATAAAATACTTTAATTATTCTGTTTTAAAAGTCTGATTTGATCTACCAGAAACCGTATCCTTCCAAAGTTATAATCAAGTATCGGCTTAGTTAATATGATTATCATCATTCTAGCCTTGTCCCAACAAAATGGGGTCTGGTACATGAGTTCCTTTTTGCCATTTGCATCTATGAGAAGGTACATCTTTGTTTATTTGCAATTTCTTTCAATCATCCTCAACTGCTATTTTCCATGTTTTTTATGGTCTTTCTTTCAGTGGCTTTCCTGGAATAGTGATGTAATAACCTTTCTTTATGGGTTTATTGTCTACTTTTGTTCATGTTCAAACCATCTAATACATTTCTGTAACTTATGTGAAATAGAAGCTACTCTAGGTCTTTCTCTAATAATTATATTATGCAGTTTATCTCTTCAGATAACATTCAACATCTGTCTAAGCATTTACATATCTGCTACTCTATTTTGTTGTTAATGCCTCTCTTGTACTGTTCAACATTCAGCACCATATAAGATAGGAGGTCTGATTGCTGTCCTATAAAATTCTCTTTAGTTTATTGATATTCTTTTATCACATGGAACACTACTACACTGTCTCAATTTTGACCATTTTATTTCAATTCTATTTCTTATATCTTTATCAATTTCACCATGTGATTGGATGATTGATCCTAGGTAGCAGAACTATATTTGTAGTAAGAGACTCTTTGGCCTTGAATTATCACTTCTACTTCACCTATATTTATGCTGTTATTGAAATATCCATATATTATTAATTCAAAATAAGGAATGCCGTTTTGCACTTTGCAGTTCAGCTCCATCCCTGATCAGAGATACCAATCATACAATAAATCTTCTGATTTCATAAAGGAGTACATATTCCCAGGTTGCTGCCTGCCTTCTTTCAGCAGGATTACCACAGCCATGGCCAAGCGATCAACTTTCAAGTAAGCTTAAAGTCGACCTCTCTCAAAATTAAACCCTCTGCAGTAATCCAAACTGCTAATGTACATTAAAAGTATGTCGCAGTGTTGAGCTTTAAACCCCTTTCAAAATGAAACCCTCTTTAATAATCTCCAACAAATGCTAATTCAAATTGACATTGTCAATGTCAGTGTTGAACATGCAGAGAATATCGGCCCTCACTATGCTCTAACACTCCTGCATTGGAGGAAAAACTTGCTCAGCAATCTAAGGTCAGACGACGTACCCTTTCAATTTTATGGTAAAAGTTAAAATTGCAGGAAGTACTCGTTCCTGTGGTGGGATTTAGTGGCAGCAATTCAATTGTTCATGTTTACGCTAGAACGTAAGCTCAGCTCTAATTGCAGCTATTTTCTGTGATAATGTGAACAGTGAATTGAAAAAACTTGGATACGACGACAAGTTCATCAGAACATGGGAATACTATTTCGTGTACCGCGTATCTGGATTCAGGTCTCTGACCTTGCACGACTACCAGGTGCCTTATGTATCATCGCAACAATTGAAAAGGCCAACAACGGCTCACGATTGAAGTAACTAAATTCCAAACCAGTACAAGTTTAACTCCTATCTATTTCAGTCCTTGCCGCTAAGGAACCTACTCAACATTGTGTCATGCCATAAAATCAATAAATAAGATCATACATTTAGGCTAACCTGATGTGATTGAATATCGCACGTATTTTTTAGGTTGTGTACTCTCGGCCGGTAAAAGGTCAAGAGTGGTGGAAGGGGCATCGTTCATACCACCCTGTTACTCAGCCTTCCGACTTGCTTGGATCCTAAACCTTGTATCTGGCTGTCTGCTGCACATAAGCAAGGTTTCGAAGATCTAGTAGGTTCAATTCTAGTGGACAATAATGAATTATAAAGGCATTTAAGTTCTAAAAATTTGGTGTAAGCTTGATAAGATCTATATAAACATCAGATTCTCTAACAGCCTTAGTCCTCTATCCACCCTCAAAGCTTCATGTAAGTATGTTTAGGTTTGCCAATTAAATATAAATGTAGCAAGTTATGTTACAAAAGGAAATATTGAAGAGTATTGTTGCTTCGTCATTCCCATGTTGGTATAGACATTTGAACAGTAACTTTGTTTTGAAATTGTGTCTATGGATACTTCAAATTCTTTTTTTCAAGGTATTGATTAATGAAGGAAATGAAAACTTACATAACATCAATGGACTCATCCTAAGAAACAAAGGCAAACTATGCAATTGGATTCATCCTAAGAGACAAAGACAAACTATGCAAGAGAATAGTAATTGATGGTAGTGGTAAGAGCTTTGGAAATTGAAGTTATAGGTTCAATTACATTGAGTAGTACTTGCTTTAGAGCCAAAATTTTAAGGCCTACTCTCAACTTTTGAAAGTTGTCACACTATAAGTCACACTTTTTACTTAAGTTACACCTAAAAAGCCATGCCCATCCCTTGCTTCCCTTCTTTCATGCTAGTATACATCAAATTTGGTTGCTATATTATACATTTTTCACTCAACTCTTGATATTTGGAATGCCCTAGCATTTGCAAAATTTAAAAAAGAACCCATTTATGAGATTTGGCAAGGTTTTATAGCCAACTAACACTAACCCTTCTTTTGTATCCAAGCTTGGGACTGACATTGGTAGAGTTCAATAATATTGAATTGCAAATTGCATTTTTACATTTTCAGATTTGTTTTCTTGTTTCAAATTATATTTTTCCATTTTGAGGTTTTTCTATTCTTCAGTTTGAAAGTTCAATATGTTAATTTTCTCCTTTTTGAGTAAAAATAATATGGAATTACATTTTTTGAGATTTTCTCTTTTTTGAATTTTTCCCTTTTCAAATAATAATAATGTTGAAGTGCAATTTTTTTGTTTCACCAAGGAAGACCCATTCCCCCATACAAATCTCTAAAACAAATAAATTTTAGTAATCCTAGTTGCTCCCTACCTTTGGGAAAAAAAATTTGTAAGATTCTACAAATTTTATAACAACAACAATGTAATACTCACACCCTTAAACAAATCCCAGAATTGAACACTCACATCCTTAAACAAATCCCAAAATTGAACGCTCACATCCTTAAACAAATCCTAGAATTGAACAAATAACCCAGTAAAAAGAAAACATAAATATAGTTATAACTATTCTAGAAACCTATGTCTACATGTTATAACAACTATCTCTTCTTAAAAACAAGCCTAACTTCCTACATCCTATATAACTTACACCATGTGGCACCTATAAAATAAACAACAACCCATGTGCCTCCAAATAATAAAGCAACACAAATAAATTCTATCAAGCCTAACTATTACTTTTCTTTTAAAATAACTACAATAGATACCCCTAAACACAAATAAGTTGTAATACCCAGAACTAATCAACAAAAAAAAAAGGAAGAAAAAAAAAAGAAAAAAAAATACATAGTAACTAACATTAAACAAATCAAATAGCCTCCAACATTACTCTCCACACTAAACTAACTATTTAACTAGCAATATATACCTCTTCTAACAACACCAAAAGAAGCATGAAGAAACCAAAATGTTTACAAGAAATCGCTATATCTAGAAACTCCTAAACAAGACTAAGATAGCATGAACAAAAAAAAAAAAAAAAAAAAAAAAAAAAAAAAAAAAAAAAAAAAAAAGAAGAGATAATTGAGCATACATGAAAAAAATAAATAGAAATAGAAAGGAATACAGGCTTTATGCGAGGGAAGCAACAATGTTAAACAAATTATATATAATTTATATATAAGGTAGTCAAGAGCATATGGCTTGGAAAAGTTAACTATGCTTTGACTTTTCAATGAACCACAAAATGCCTTAAGGATGATTCACAAGATATTCACTTACCTGTGAAGTAGATGTCACCTTAAGGATGTTAAATAAGAACATACACATAGCATTATAGACAACACCATATCGTCCTCCTCATCCTTCATTTCAAACTCTTTGCAAAAGCTCTTTGCATCATAGCTTGCTATTTGCAATTTCTACTTCTTGTGTGTTGTTTCAACGATGTAAAATTTTGAATTTTCTTTTTTGATTTCAAAAGTTAATTGTGTTTTCATGCGATTTCTAATTTTGCCTTACTTTCCTCTACATCACAACCTATTGTTTGTAATTTCCCCTTACTATTTATTGTTTTAGGCATGTTAAATTTCAAATATTGTTTTTTTGATTTCAAAAGTTGATTGTGTTTTCATGCAATTTCTAATTTTGCACTATTTTTACCTTTTCAAATAAGAATACTACATAATTTTATTTTTCTATTCTCAGAGTTTATTGGGTTCTCATTTAACTTTTAATTGACAATAATATCAAATTGTGTTTTTCCATTTCTAATTTTGCCTTTTTTGAATAATACTAATATTGAATTTCAAACTGCTTTTAGATTTTCTCCTTTTCTAATTTTTCCATATTTTTTCTTTTTCAAATCATAATAATATTGAATTTTGCTTTCCTAGCTTGCTGTCTACAAAAGCTCTTCACATTATATCTTGTTGTTTGTGATTTTTGCTTGCTATTTGATGAGATGTGATATGTTAGGCAACTTCGTCAATGCATCCCTGTTGATGCATCTGATATGTGTTGTCGCATATGTGGATGAAAATGCATTGATGCATTAATGGGCAACACATCTTAGATGCGTTGATGCAGCCTCATTGATGCATCCTTGTCAAGGCATCTTTGTTGATGCATCCTCTTTGACGTAGCTAAATGCATTAATGCATCCTCATCGACGTAATACCTATATTTGCCTATTAATATGTGAGCACTTACCACATATTTAGCACCATTTGGTTAATAGTGTAGCTAGACTCTTGTAGTTTTCTCTTGTAATCCTAGCAAATAGTGAGTGAGTGTTTGCAACGTGGATTTGAGTTAATTGTACGACATCTTATTTGAGTGGTATTGTGCCTGGACACATTCCATGAACAATAATAAGGTCAAGATTAATTCCTATCCATTACAGCACTTTGACTTAGAATAGATTTACTTTTAATGAAATTTACTTTTGATGTGCTTAGTTAATATTTACATTTTCATGCATATTAATCAACTGGCGAAATGAGCGTGACTAGTTTCGAGTGTAAACACGTATTTGCTTGGTAATCCCAATAGTGTTATTACTTGGTTTGCCTAGTAGCATAACACTTGGTAATCCTAGCAGTGGACATGTGAGTTCAGGATGTGTATGGTAAGCTGGGAATGGATACTCATCGTCCTTAGGATAGTTTAGGATTTTATTTTATTACTTAATTAGATTAATTTATATATTATTATTCAATTAGTTTAAGGATTGCACAACATCAATAATCATATGCATCACTCTGGACTAAACCACACGTGACCAAACGACCACTAGTCCTAGTGAGAAGATAATGACCTACAATTAATGCTTAATAATATAGATACCACACTAGTCCCATCTATAGAATTCAACTAGATTGCACATGAACACTTGTGATTCATATGGTTGGGCATAGGGGGTACCCACTGCTCATCATTGCCACTGTTGCTAGGGATGGTGCTAGTGGTCTAGATTAGTTATGTTACAACCGATTGTTGTAAAAGCATTAATGACTTATCTTTTAAGAAAAATTAATATTTTAAGTCACATACATTATTAATTAAAAACATGTCTTCTTCACATAGAACTAATAATCCATTACATGATGAGAACACTAGTACGAGAAATGATAGGATCTATACTAAAGAAAATTAGAGTGAACAACTACGAGCAGGGATCTCAAATGCTCATGTAGACCCTTACTACATTCAAAGATTATGTTCAATTGATATAGATAATTCTAGAGGGGTTGTAGTTAGTCCTAGAATAAGGAGGGCCTCAAGGCCTAGGACCTCCTCCAAACCTAGAAGAGATAAATTAAGGAACCATAGGGAAAGATATAAGAGCCATGGCAATTCTTCCAGTTCACCATCTTCTTCTTCCTCTTCAATGTCTAGTATTAATGAAGATGAACTTAGGTATAAATATAGAGATACAACAAGGGATCAAGATGAAGATAGAAATAGAAAGCAAAAGCAAGATGAAAGACATTAAAGTGAGCATAGACAAGATCATCATAATCAAATAAATAGAAATAGAGATTATCATCATGATATGTTTGATGATGATGAACCCTTGTTGAGTACGAGAAGCATGATACAAATCACAGAGGCAGTTAGAATACCCCATAAGCACCAAAGAATACAAAAGTCTATCGCTAAGATTGAAGCAAGGATAGGTAAGATGTGGGAGTTGATGAATGAAAAAGTTACAGCCAACTTGAAAATCATAGAGGAAAAGGTAAAGCAAAAAGGATTAAGTGATCAAAACAAGAAGAGGAAAAAGAACAAAGAAACAGGTAAGGATACTTACTGGCAAATAGGAAAAATAACTATAGTAGAAGAGGTTACAAACTCATATATAAAAGAGGGTGATGGATGTGACATCTATCAATGTGAACATCTAAAGGGCTATTGCCCAATTATGTTACATCTACAAGAGTTTGGGGCTTTTTCTTTAAATCCCAAGTTCGTAGAAAAGTAAATGTCTAAGAGATTGCCTTTCCTACAAGGTAATTATAGACAATCCTATAACTAACAATACAATCCTAGTGGGACTTTTTATCAACCTCAAAACTACTATCAACCACAATGGCAAAATTCATAGTCATGGGGGATGCCATCAACAACCTAGCAATACCCTTATTGCCAACTGAACACTTATGGATACTATGTTCAACAACCTATTTGTCAAAATGGTTCTACTTCGTCTATCTCAAATCATCACTACTTCTCTTCTAAATATCATCAACCCACAACATCTCCTATGGGATCACCATCTCATACCTCTTATCCTCCATCACATCCTCAATACTTTCATACTTCAACATATGTCACCATAAAAAATGTAGGAAAGATTGGCACCACAACCTCAATAGAAAATTGTCACTTGTGCCATGAACATACAAGTAAATGATCATGTTAGTAGATCTTAGCAATTGTCTTAGAAACATCCTTTCTTTAGGATAGTTTCCACACATGTGAATAAAACCTGTAGACCTACTAGCTCATCAAAACTAGCACAAGGACAATCTAGTGTAACCCTTATCCTCACAAAAATAATTTCTCTTAATCCTACACAACAACCAACAACCATTACCAATCTGACACAAACCATAATAGATGAACCTATTATTGTGAAGAGACATAAAATGCTATGCATTATTAATAATGATAAAGGATGCACTTGTGTGTTGAAAGTTCAAAGTGTTAACACGATCCCTATACCAACCCACAACAAACTTAAGGAACAAGTGTGTTTGCAAAATCAAGTCTACACGATAGGCACTAAATCAAAAGACACCCAGTGGCCTAAAAATGAGAATACAAAATCCTTTAAAAGAAGCATGGAAACATCAAACCCACTTATTATTAGTTCTTGTCCTAAGAAAATAAACCAAATAGAGAACTTAGAGAATAAAATCTTACACTTTGACCATACACCAAAAGAAGATGTTAAATAAAGAGATACAAGAACTAAAATAAAAAATAAACAAGGAACATGTCTAGACCCGTTAAAAAGAAAACGTCTTCTAGTCTAGCTAAAGATATGTCTTCATATGATCGAATGTGATTATCATAACTATTAAATATGCTACCAAGTGAAAAATTAAATCATTAAAAATGATAAATGAAAAACTTATGGTGTATAACCAAGGGAATGTGTGGTCCATTTTTTGAATGCTCGTCTATGAGTTTAGCCATGGGGAAGATGCTCCATCTTGAATTAAGAACTAATAAGTGCATTTTTACCTTTTCATTTTACAATTTTTTCCCTTTTTCTCTTTCTTCAAAAATTTTCTAATTCTTAATATGCTTTGTTATTTTTCATTTCTTTATAATTTTATCTTTTATTGAATCATTTCCTTTATGTTTTATGAATGCCTACTATGTCATTATTAATAAAAATACTATTAATTGTTATGCGGAAGTCAACATCATGTGTTGGATCTTTTCCTATGCTATCAAGATGATTAGGTAAATAATTGTGTAAAGTAGTGAGACCACATCATCCATCTCTCTAATTCTCTAAATACAAGGTCTTTATCATGAAAACAATATGGTTCTTCTTACATGAAACTAAAATTAACTAGTGATCATTGTACTTTGAAGAAAGGGCGAAAAGACCAAGTGGGAATGGCAAAGGGTGTGACCTTAAGGGGATTTGTTGGGTTCTCTTCTTGATTTTATTCTTGGGGCCTATGACTCCTCATGGAACATATCATCACTCCTATCATCATCTAATAAAAATGAATCATGTCTTTGCATAGTGTGGTTCAAAAGAGAGAGAGAGAGAGAAAAAAAAACAAAAACAAAGAAAGAAAAATAAGAGAGAAAGAAAAAAAAAAGGAATTCAAAGCACACCCCTTAGACATAATAATGGGCTACAAGCATTGGTTATGGGGTTGGAAAGATATGGTACCCATGCCTAAAGGTACTCCTTTAACTAAGCCCCTTTATTCCTTCATTCTTCTCTTTTTGGAGTGATGTCTGCTCTCTGTGGTTGTTATGGACTCATGATGGTAGGTAAGAAGGGGCACATTAATGCGAGGCCACTATTAATGGTATGGACTTGGTTTGAAACTTAAATGAATAGGTATGATGATTATCTTAATCATAATTGACACAAGGGCCTATTGTGGACATGGTTAAGTAACTTACATTTCAATATCTACAATCTCTTCTCATTCCATTATTCACCTCACTACTACATGCCATCATGAGCCTAATGATTTTGTTTAGTATAGTGCAGGATCCTAACCGAGGTAGTTGTATGTTGTTTGAAATAAAGTCATGATCTACATTTAACTTCTAAGGTACCCACGAACATCTATAGAAGTAGTTATGCAAGGGCATTATGGTTGGAGCGTACTTTAGGGAGGACCCACTTGGATAACTTTTGTTGATCATGGCTTTGAACCAAACCTCACATCTTTAAGAACATCATTGATGACTTCTCTAAATTTATGCATGATTTTGGGACTACTTCTCATCAATTTCGATGAATTTTTACTACTTTTCTATTAAAATATTCTTCAAATTCAATATTTCTTGGTCATCTTGTGAGCAAGACCTTTGGTTTTAATTGTTCAAAAATTTGTGTGCTTCCAAAGTTAAGCTCATTTATCATGGTGAAAGCGGGGAGGGGATTAAGGATGTACTTTTTGAAATTTTTATAACATCCCATTTTTGAACATTATGGTAACTAATAGTAAAAATAATGAAAATAACTTAAACAACTTGATGATTTTATCTATCTTAGAGCCTTGGGAAATATTACTATGAAATCATCTTAAGCTTACATGCCAAATTTTTTTCAAATTTTGAACTAACTAAGGATTTAGAAAGGGTTAATCATTAATGAAAAATTATCAAAACTAATGTTGATCCTTTGGTGATTTTAGATGATACTAAATGGAATCCCTAAGGTTGAAGATCTTGTAAAAGCAAAGGAAATGAGTCTAAGAGGAGAACAACAGAGGCTATGCCCATGGACAAAGAGTGGCACATACAAGGATTAAAGTTCAAACATCACATGTTTGTTAGATCCATGGGACAATGAGAAGAAATTTTAGTCCATCCTTCAAGAATGTTCTATATAAAAAGGGAACCATCAACATAACAATCAAGGTTGGAAAGTTTGCCATTGCTAGTGATAACAAGAAGATTCATCTTCAGTGGATTTTTAAAGATCTCTATAATTTTGCAAACGTTGATGTCTTTTCAGTTTTTTCATCATTTTGTAATACATTCACTCAAATAAAATTTTGTAATGCAACACTATAATTTTGTAATGGTAGCCAATCTAGTGTTAGTCATCCCATAATTTTTGTAATAAGATTTCATCCATTTATATATAACTCGAGGATGAGTTTTTAGTTAATTCTGGGGATATGATGAGATGTGATATGTTGGGACACTTCATCGATGCATCCTTGTCAATGAGGCCTTGTTGACACATCCTTGTTGATGAAGCCTTGTTGATGCATCCTTGTTGACACATCTTAGATGCATCATCACATATGTATGGATAAAAATGCATTGATACATTAACACACAACACATCTTAGATGCGTTGACGTAGCCTCGTTGACACATCCTCATCGATGAAGCCCCATTGATGCATCCTTGTTGACACATTTTTGTCAATGTAGCTAAATGCATTAATGTATCCTTGTTGACCTAATGCTTGTATTTGCCTATAAATATGCAAGCACTCATTGCATATTTGACATCATTTGGTCAATAGTGTAGCTAGACTCTTATAGTTTTCTTCCTTAATCCTAACAAATAGTTAGTGAGTTCTTGCATCCTTGTCAACAAGGCCCTATCAATGCATCCCTGTTGACATAGCTAAATACATTAATGCATCTCTGTCAATGCAAAGCAATGTAATCCTCATTGACAAAGCCCCATTGATGCCTCCTTGTTGATGTAGCTAAATGCATTAACGTATTCCTATCAACATAATGCCTATATTTGTCTATAAATATGTGAGTATGTGCCACGTATTAGGCATCATTTGGTCAGTAGTGTAGCTAGACTCTTGTAGTTTTCTCTTGTAATCCTAGCAAATAGTCAGTGAATGCCTACAATGTGGATTTGAGTCAATTGTATGGTGTCTTATTTAAGACACATTCCATGAATTGCAATAAAATTGAGAGTAATTCCTATCCATTGTAGTACTTTGACTTAGAATAGGTTTAATTTTAATACAATTTACTTTTGATGTACTTAGTTAATGTTTACAATTTCATGCATATTAATCAATTGGTGGAATGAGCATGACTAGTTTTGAGTGTAAACACGTATTCACTTGGTAATCCTAGCAACGTTATTACTTGGTTTGCCTACTAGCATAACACTTGGTAATTCCAACAGTGGGTATGTGAGTTCAAGACATGTACGGGAAGCTAGGAATAGACACTTATCATTCTTAGGATAGTTTAGAATTTTATTTTATTAATTAATTAGATTAATTAATTAATTTCTATATTATCATTCAATTAGTTTAAGGGTCACACAACATCAATAATCATATGCCTCACTCTGGACTAAATCACACATGACCAAACTACCACTAGTCTAAGTGAGAAGACAACAACTTATGTCAATGCTTAATAATCTAGATACCATACTAGTCCCATCCACATAATTTGATCAGATTGCACATGAACACTTGTGATTTGTATGGTTGGGCATATGAGGTACTTGTTGCTCATCACTATTTGATGTTTCAGGTATGATAACTTTCGAATTCTTTTTTTGATTTCAATAGTTAATTGTATTTTCATGCAATTTCTAATTTTTCCCTATTTGTCTTTTCAAAATAAGAATAATATTGAATTTTATTTTTGTATTTTCAGATTTCATTTAATCTTCATGCAATTTCTAATTGATGATAATATTAAATTATTTTTTTTCAATTTCTTATTGTTCCCTTTTCAAATAATAGTAATATTAAATTGCAAATTGTATTTTTCCATTTTCATATTTGTGTTTTCCTATTTCAAATTATATTTTTTGATTTTGAGATTTGCTCTTTTTTGAATAATAGTAATATTGAATTGCACATTGCTTTTTTCTCTTTCCAAATTTGTGTTTTCCTCTTTCAAATTACATTTTCCTATTTTTATATTTTGTTGTTATTGGGTTTATGTAGCACTTGGAAAATTCGGTCATTGGAAAATCAAAAATCCTAGGTTGTGACATCCTAACCTTAAATCCCAAGGGACCTCAAAAAATAGGATTCAAGGTACCTTGGATGATTTTGTCAATCACCTAGGGACTTACAAAGTGTAAATGGGAAAGTAAATTGTAGATTCAAACAAAAATGAATTAATACAGAATGAAATTTTGAATAAAATCTACACTACAAATGAATTGAAAACTTTATTTAATGAAATTGTAAAGTTCAAAGAGTATAGATGGTTGCTTAAAGCACAAGAAGATTGCTTAGATGGAACTTGAAGCCTATTGGAGCTGATAAGTTGTGTTCTGCAATCAATCTCCATTGTCCAAGTACTTTTCAATTCCAATTTCTTGTAACTCGTAGGTTTCTATTGAAGTTTGCAACTTTGATTATAGATGGTGTTAACAGTGGTATAAGATCTTACTCCAGTGATATTACTCCATGGGTATCTAATGCTCAGCATAGATAAGCATAGATACCAAATGGAATATAAGCTCTCAAGGTTGCAAAAGGTTATGGATTGTAAAAATTTGGTACTGTTGAAAAGTATTTAGAATCTCAATATGGTGTTCAAGCTGAGGTTTTATAGGCTTTAGGTTGTTGATTTAATGCTACAAATTTCTACCATGATTGTTGACATATTGATGTTGGTTGTAGGTGTAACGGTTATGATTTCCAGCATAGTTGAACATTTCTAGTAAGTTTTGATGCATCAAGGCCATCAAAATCCATTTGCATACTAAAAATAGTAAATGGAATTTTGTGACTATGATGGCCTTCACCTTGACTACATTGGTATTGGAGGACTATGTTGACATCTGTTGGAATCTGCTGAAATCTTGGGTGGCTACGTTGGCCAAACTGCATTTGCTGGAGATCCATGATGACTACGTTAGCCATGCTGCCATCATTAGAAAATGTTATGACTATGCTAGGTGTTGCTGGGAAGATGGAAAACCCAACAACACCAATGTTGGTCTTATAGCTATGTTGGGCTTTGTGGTGACTATGCTGGGATTTTTTGGGAAGTGAAAACCTAACATCATCTATGTTGGGGGTAGATAGTTTCAACGTAATTGAGGATGTACCTATACAAAACCCATGAAAATGCCAAATTTGGTAGTTCCCAAGGCATTTTTAGCCTTCCCAAGCCCATACTTAGACATAATTGTAGTTTTTCCACTTGGGAAGTGAGGCAGTAGTAACTTATAAGGCATTTTTTTGAGTCTCATTGAACTTAGAAAGGGGGGATGAATAAGTTCCCCAAATTAAAAACTCATTGAGACAAAGCACATACACCAATTTTAACGTGGTTTTCCATCTTGGGTAGTTAACACTTGAAGGGTAGTTTGCTAACACACCTCTAAAATTTATTGCTCTCAAATGTGGTTTGAAGGATACCACACCCTATACAAGCTCTAAGCTTCACTATGAAGTGATTCAATGCAACAAATCCACTCAACCCTATAAGGTTCCGAAAAACTTAGAATGTGATTTCTAGGATCCTATAGTTTTTACAACTTGAGCTTTGCTCTAGAGTGTTGTGGCACTACACCAACACTCAATCCTGTAGGATCCTAACAAGCTTAAGCAAGATTCCTTCATCCAAGAAGCACATCAACCCCGTAGGGCAACAAAAGAGAACAACAATTACAAAGAATGAATGCAACTAAGTTTGCTGATCCTTGTACTTTAAGGTACAACTCACTTTAACCAAATAAAATAGACAAAAGATAGTGCAATGAGGAACAATGGAAAGAGAATGGTGATTATAATGATTGCTTGATAATTACAGTTGGTAGTACATAATACTTTCTTATTTTCTAATGGAATAAAGTCTTCTTATAGCCAATATGTTTCTGAAATCACCTCAAAATTCATACAACGACTATCTAACAATCACTGGAGATGTCTTCTTCGAGGTTGAGACATCTATCTGCATTAGACCTTTACTCTAGAAAGACGTCTTCTCCACAGGAAAGATGTTTTTGTGAAGATGTCTTCATGAAGACGTCTTTCTCAATAGAAAGACATTTGCTGTTTTTCAAAGACATCTTCATTTGAGCAACCTTTAATTTAGCCAAGACATTTGTTGTTTGCTGGAGACATCTTTACTAATTTTCTTCAATTTTATTTGTACTTTGAAATCTTCATTCCTTGTCCATGCTCTTTGAATTTCTGCTTGCTTTCTTGTAGATGTCCTTGAGCTCTCCTTTTGTCCAAATCCAAGTTCTTGTCCTAGAAACACAACAATCACATGAAAAACCTTGTTGTTCATTTTTCTTAAGGTTTTGACATACCAAATGATCAAAAATCTCTCCCTTTTTGGTAATGTCTAAAACTTGTGAGAATGGATTAGTATAATCACAATACAACTACTAAGCACTTCTTCCCCTTTTTGGACATGCACAAAAAGGGAATGAAGCATGAGAATGGCTTCAAGGATCATAGTTTTAAGGATAATGTTATACTATAAGAAGCAAAATTTGTTACTAAGGATATATCATTTTAGAACAAAAACATATAGAAAGCCATTACATATGAATCACTTCTCATGAAAGGATCTATAGCAAAGTCAATTGATTCAAGCATATGCAAAAATGATTTAACATTTAGATATTCCATAGGGCTTGATGAGTGGCAAGGTACCCCTACACTCAACCATACAAATACGAGCGTGCACGCACGATCCGGTTGAACTTCGTAGACTAAATGCCTTAACACCACAAGAAACACTTGGGGTTAATCGTTCGTTGTCTTCCCAGGCTTGTTTGTAAGTGTCACGGTGTATGGTTAAGCAAGTCTGAGGTATGTGATTTTTTGGTATTTTTCAGTTTATCTTCTATGCTATCAGAGGAAAGGGTTGAGAAACTAAGCTAACTCTAACTAATGTCCTAAGTCTAAATTAACTAGCGTCAGCATCTATTCCCACTTACCGGACACACCCTGAACTATGCAACTGTGGCTTACCAAACGCTAATCGTTACTGGGATCGCCACACGTAACA
>MNCI01018059.1:913435-946874 GCA_015680685.1 Gnetum montanum | reverse complement strand
GACTACCACTGGGATTACCAAGCGCAGAATCCTGGAATACGCTACTGGGTTACCAAGCAGCCAATGCTCGTAATCAAGTCGTACTCATGCGTTGTGACAAGCAGCCGATTCCTTAACTAGCCGTACACGTCCGTAGACGCTCGTAATCAAGTCATACTTGTGCGCACTAGGAAAGCAGTAAATAAACAACAATAAAACCATGTACTGCAAGGTTTATCCAATCAAGTTCGTCTTTATTGCCGTACACAACTTGGGTTCAGGTTACAAGTTGCTCGAATAAAGAGCTGTTCACTCTAGGACTCCTACTGTGGGCACATGGGAAAAATTCTAACTCTGGAGTGATCAATCTGCGAGAGCTTCGCTACTTCTAGCCAGGATTGGGAAATGAAGGGAGTGCTGCCTCTTATTTATAGATATGGCGGCGGATCGCGATATCGCGTACGCGATATCGCAAGGAAAGACGCGATATCGTGTACGCAATATCGCATGGGATGCGATATCACATGCAGGTCGCGTCTCATCAGGGCTAATAAAGTAAATTTGTTTCTATCAAAAACAACCCTTTATCTATTTATCCCAAGATTCACAATAGGTCTAGGATTTTCAATGAATATCCTATCTCAAAACCAGTGAGCCTTTTGAGAAATCAATTAACTAGCAACACTAGCTAGAAACTATGTAGATTAACTCAAGGATTTTTAGAAAATATGATTTTTCCATAAGAATATACAACCATACATATATAATTGGAATGGTAATCACATTGTGCACAAAAATTCACAAACTAAATAATCTGATAGTACCAAGTATATCCTCTTATAAATGCTTATTAATGGAGCTAACACCACATACTAACACAAGGTGGACTTTCTTAATACAAGAAGGTAAAAACATGGTACCAGATAAAGAAATACATTCTAACATCCTAAATGTATAAAACAACAACCACAACCAAACATTTACTTGTCCAAAAAGAAAAATGATGTACATAGATATATTTTAGGTTTTATCAAAAGAAATTGGGAACATCATTTCAAGTACCAATGAAAGTACTTGAGATATTCAAAGATGAGTGCTTCTCAATAAATATGCACTAAGGATCTTAGGTACTTAAAAAGAAATGGAACCAAAAGAGCTCAAAAATTTTTTTAGGAGTATTTACCAAAAAAAAAAAATCTTCTTTTGATAAAAATGACAAAATATTACCAGATGAGAAGGCTCTCCTTTGCACATTTTTCATTAAGGGAGAGTGGAAATAAAGTTTTTCCACTTGAGTGCCTATCGATAGAAACATCAAAAGACTCCCCCTACATTGGTGACCTCTTGGGTGATAATACATGATAGGTACAGGCTTCCCCTACATATGTGTAGATTCTAAAGCTTCCTCTTTTTTCAATTCAATCTTTTCTCATCAAAGTACCAACCCTACAAATCAATGTAAAGATCAAGTGTGGAGACTAGAGTCTCCAATTAATAGTACTAATAGATCCTTTAAAATTTTCTTTATGATTTTTATCAAAGAACTCAATTTAAAATCTTGAATATTCAAAAGAATTATCTAAACAATGTGTAGTTCATTGTGAATTTACATGCATCTAGAATAAGTAGTCTATAAATTCATTATAATTTCCACATCACAAACTTTCATAAATTCAATTACGTTGAGCAAAGGAAAATACCATAAAGAAAAATTATTTCTAATAAGTGTTGGTTAGCATCCCACAAATAAAGTAAGCATATATCAAAAATAACTTTTGACTTATAGAATTTGGCAAGCAAGGATATAGAAACTTGCCTTGGCTTACCTTACTTGCAATAGAGAGGACAAAGATTAATGAAGTTTGAGATGAGGTCCTCTATCATGAAGTACCTCTTTACCTTTTGGTTCTCTTTCATTAGATCTTTTGCATGATGATTTTATTTTTTCATGTTCTTTATGAATGAATCCTTGATCACTTATTGCACCATCTATCACCTTGAGGAAATTTTCTATCCTCCACTTCTTTTCATTTTCAGTTGCTATTTGCAATAAATATTTACCAAATCCTTTTTGACAAGACCAAGCATCAATTTTATTTTAATTGCCAAGAGAATAATCAAGCTTTTGATTGAAACCATAATTTTTATAGATAAGTAGAGTGTTCTCCACACAAATGAGGTTATCAAACCTAGTTGTACTTGTCTTTGAGCTAGAATCTTCTTGTGAGACTTTTTCTAAATCTTCATTTTTAGGCTGTTTACAAGTCTTTCTTTCTTGACGACTTCTACAATCCTTAATACTGGGGATTAGTTGATGAATCTTAGCTTTTATGTCTAAGATCTTTCCTTTTAATTTAGTGGAAATTGCATCAAGTTTTCTATTCAAAAATTTCTTTACCTTTCCAATTAAGGAATGAAGAATGAGAATCTCTTCTCATAATTAACTATACTTCTCATCATTTTTACCTTGTAGATTATTAGTAGCTTGAGGTGAATCTTCTTCTAGTAGAGCCATGCATATGAGTTGAGAATCTTTGGTAGATTCATCTACTTCCACTTCACTTTGTTCGCCATCATCTCAACTTCTGTAGATGTCAAGCTTTTTCAATTCCCCATCATTGAATCTGTTCTTTTGCTGCATCCTACAATTGCTAGGACATTTAGAGGCCATATGGCCTCTTCCACCATAAATTCAATACTCTATAGAAGAGAAATTAATATTAGAATTTAAAAATATTTTACCTGTTTCTGTACCTTTGAACAAATTGGATGTTTACTAATTTGACCCCTTGCTTCTTCTTACTATTAATCATTGTAGCTTCCTTGAGAGAAAGGAAATTTCGTCTTCATTAGTCTCATCATACTCATTGAGCTCCTTTTCCTTGGAGGTAGTGTTTAGAGTAATGGATTTTTCTTAGATAGGTCCTTTGCTTATGAGGTTCATTTCATAAGCAATGAGAGAACTTTGAAGCTTTTGAAATTTCAAAGTTGAAAAATCTCTAATTTCCTCCATTGCTGTGACCTTTAGTCTAAACTCTGGCTAAAGTGTTCTAATAACTTTAATGATGACATCACTCTTAGGAAAGTCTTTATCAGTACCTCTAATGGTTACAACAATATCATTTACTCTAGAGAATTAATCTTTTATTTTCTCACCTTCTCTCATTTTAAGCTTATCATATTCACTTTTCAAAACTAATAATTTAGATTGTTTGACAATAGAGGTTTCTTCATAAGTAGCTTCTAATGTTTGCCAAATTTCTTTGGCTATTTTACATCTTGCTACTCTATTAAACTCAAATTTATTCAAAGTGCAATATAAACAATTTTTGGCTTTTGAGTCAAACATAAACTTATCTTTCTCCTCTTGTGTCCATTTTTTGTGGGGCCTAATGGCTTTGGTGGAGTTTTCAATAGGCAGAGTGTAGCCTTTAAGGATGGACTCACAAACTTCTAGATTCGAAGAATCCTTGTATCCTAGCTTTCCAATAGGTGAAGTTGAATCCATCAAACATGGGTGGCTTTGTATAAGATGTTCCCTCCATTGTTCACTCTTGAAGTTTATGATGAAGAAGAGTACTAGGCTTCAATACCACTTGACGATTGTTGAACTTAGATGTGGGATGAGAGGGATGGGAGAGGGCGGGGGATGAATAAGTTCTTCAAATTAAAAATTTATTAAGACAACACACACACCAAATTTAACGTGGTTCCCCAACTTGGGTAGTCCACACTTGGAGGGTACTTCGCTAGTACACCTTTGGACTTTATTGCTCTCAAATGTGATTTGAAGGGTACCACACCCTATACAAGCTCTAAGCTTCACTTTGGAGTAATTTGACACAATAAATACACTTAACTTGCAAGGTCTTGACAAGCTTAGAATGTGGTTTTTGGGATCCCACAACCTTTACAACTTGAGCTTTGCTTTGGAGTGTTGTGGCGCTACACGAACACTCAATCCCATAGGATCCTGACAAGCTCAAGCAAGATTCCTTTCCACAAGAAGTACATTAACTTTGTAGGACAACAAAAGAGAACAAAAATTATAAGGAATGAATGCAACTAAGTTTGCTGATCCTTGTACTTTGAAGTATAGTTCACTTTGACCAAATAAAACAAACAAAAGATAGTACAATGAGGAATAATGCTAAGAGAATGATGATTAAAATGATTACTTGATAATTACACTTGATAGTACATAATGCTTGCTTATTTCCCAATGGAATGAAGGCTTCTTATAGCCAATATTTTTCTAAAATCACCTTTGTGCAATAGCTATGTAACGATCATTAGAGCCATCTTCTTCAAGGCTGAGATGTCTTTCTGCATCAAACCTTCATTCTAGAAAGACGTCTTTGTGGAGACATATTTTTCACTAGAAAAAATTTTGCTATTTTTCAAAGATGCCTTTTTCTGAGAAACCTTCAATTTGGCCAAGATGTATACTATTTCCTGGAGATGTCTTTATTGATTTTCCTTTACTTCAGCCAAGATGTTTGTTGTTTCTTAGAGGCATCTTTCTTTAGTTTCTTTTACACTTTGAAATCTTCATTCCTTTTCCATGCTATTTGAATTTCCTCTTGCTTTCTTTTAGATATTCTTGAGCTCTCCTTCTGTCCAAATCCAATTTCTTGCCCTACAAATAAAAGAACCACACTAACAACCTTGTTCTCCATTTTTATTAATGTTTTGACATACCAAAAGGTTAATATTTTTTAGCTCCAACAAGTTAAAATATGCAAGATTGCAACTCATGGCTACTAACCTTACATTTACTATGAAATATTACCTTAAGTTAGATTGTGAAGGTTATAAGTTGCAACATGCATTTTCTAGGTGATGTTTCATTGGCCCCCTTTTTTGTTGATGTTTGGAGAATTGACCTGAGAGACATTCATAAAGAATACAAAACACCACTGTGAGTCCATCTTCAATGTTTTCTCTTTATGCTTGATCCTGTAGTATCAAACCATATCAAAGAATGCTTATGATAATGGAATATGGTTACGATGAGGTGATAACAACTACAGGTTATATTTGGTCATTAAGAAATGTCATAAGGGTTAATAATGAGTTCTATAAGTTAACATCATGGCTATGATATGGAAATGATACATTGAATAATCAATAAGATCTTTGTGCTTCATGTGTTGAATTGTTGGTACTTAGTAATGTTTTTTGAGGAACCAACACCCAGCTCTTAGGTTTCTTTGACCATTAGGCTTCTTGGCAATTTGCTTCTCTATTTTTTTAAGGTGAAACCCTCATTAGGTTTCGTATCCAAGACTAGGTTTGATTTGGTTTTCCCATTGAATGAGATGTGCTACATTTGATGGACTTGATGGTTTTCCTATTGAATGAGATGTGTTATATTCAATAGACTTGTTGTTAGAGCATGACGGAGGAGATGTGAAATGACCATAATGTATGGGTGCCAAACATAGGTCACTATTGTTATTTAAGATGAGGACGATTATGCATAGGTTATGGGGTTAGGCTTAAGAAGTGGTAATGGAAATGAAATGAAATAAGCACTCCTAGTATAGCAAGATAAACTCACCAAATCTTGCTCATTGGAATCACACAATGACTTGCTACCATAATGAGTTGCACCTTTGCAATGATTCCAAGCTTCATCCTACAAGCATGACTCCAAGAGAGAAAAAAAGCAAAACAAAGAAAGCACGTTGTCATAATACAATGCTTAGGATTACATGAAAGAATCAACAAAGCAGGTCACTAAAGGTCATAATTGTTGCACCTAAAAGGGATTTGCATTTTACATTATAGATGTTACAAAGTTTAGTTCAATTATCATGCAAAAAAGAGATAATGAAAAGAATGGTGGCTTTCCTATTATTGATCATTGTAGTCATGGATGTCAATGTTGGTATCTGTCAAGGAGATGTGTTAGATATAATAATAATTTAGATAGAAATGATTGACCAGATTAGCTAACTCATTCTCATCCATGTTAACTATTTGGAAGGCTCCATTGCCATAGGCCTTGATGATCAAGAAAGGCCCTTCTCAATTGGTTGAGAATTTGTCTGCATTCTCATAGACAACATTGAGGACTAGATCTTCCTTCTTGATCTTGTGCTTGTTTATGTCATGGTGGTGCTATTGCTTCTACCTCTCATGGTATTGCTCAAGGTGAGCGAGCATTCATACTTGTTGCTCCTCTATTAAGTCCAAATCCATGGTATATAACTCTTTGTTTTGTTCATTGTTGATAGAGTTTGATAGGGCTACTCAAAGTAATGGAACTTGTAATTCAAGAGGTAAAATAGCTTTAGAACCATAAACTAGGCTATATGGAGTTATACTAGTGATGGTTTGATAGGTTGTTTGGTAAGCCCAAAGTGCATGGACAAGCTGCGCATGCCACTTGTGTCTACTATTGTTTAGCATCTTTTAAAACAAGTTCACAATGGCTTTGTTGCTAGCTTTAGCTTGTCCATTGGCTTGGAGGTAGTATGTTGATGAAAATGAATGCTTAATGCCTAGGTCATGACAAAAGTTTTTCATTTCTTAGCTACTAAACTATGGTCCATTATTTGTGGCTATGGTAATATGTATGCCAAAACTGGCTACTATGGTATCCAATATAAATCTATAGACTTGCTAAGATGTTGTTTTCCTTAGGGGAATAGCTTCAATCCACTTTTTGAAACATTTAGTCATAGTGATGATGAAGCTATGTCCTATGGAAGACTTAGGCATTAAAGATCCAATGATATTCAATTGCCACCATTGAAATGGCCAAGTTATCTAAGTAGTATGTAACTCAGCTAGTGGCACATGTATTAGGTTGCTATGCTATTGACATGTGTCACAGGGTTTAACTTTTTGCAGGCAATCATTTTTCATATAAGGATAAAAATAGCCTAGCCATCTAATCTTAGTAGCCATGGCTCTAGGTCATATATGTCCTCCACATATACCCTCATGAACTTGCTCAAGGACTATGTGGGCTTTAGTTTTGCCTAAGCACACTAATATTATGCCATCATAAGACCATTGACATAATGTGTTATCATCTACTATGACATATTGTTTTGACCATTTATGTACGGTGTCCTTCTAAGAAGTAGTTAGGCCTTGTGGAGGTTCGTCATGCATGAGGTAGAACTTGATATCATCATACCATTCCCTTGGAGGGGTGGTACTAACAAAGGCTACTAAGGTATCCTTAGTGTTCTACATGATGGAAATAACACAATCCATGGTTAAGGTAGGTAACTTACTAAACATATCAAGTGTCACACTAAGAGCTAAGGTTGTAATGCCATTAGCTAGCATGTTCTCAGTTCAAGGTACATGTCAGATATTAATGTTTATGAATTGTTGCATTAGTTTCTTCCCTAGGTTAGAGTAAGACTACAAATGTTGGGCTTTACATGCATAAACCTCAGTTATTTGGTTAACCATAGGTTGTGAATTATCTTTGATCATTAAGTGTTTGATTCCTAGGTCATGAGCTACCATCATTTCCTTGATTAATCCTTCATACTTTGCTACATTGTTGGTACATGAAAATTCAAAACAGTAAGCAAAGGGTTGGATTTCACTATATGGGAATGTTATGATGGCAGTAAAATTAGCCCCATGGGCAATTGAAGCTCTATTAAAGTGCATGAACACCTCATAGTCCTTAGATACATTTCTAATAATGTTGATATATTCATTTGGAAATTTAGGATCTATGGTTGTATGGTTTTCTACTAGTGAAGTCATATGTTACATTGCTATAGCTTAACCTTTTGTTGAGGCTTGAGAGATGTAATGAAAGTCAAAATTGGATGTTATGGCTTTCCAATAGGCTATATAGCTACTTTCATAGATATTGGATGTGATGGCTCTAATCACCTTGTCTTTGCAAATGACATTGACTTTGCTTCTAAAGAGGTAGTGTTGCCACTTCTTTAGTGAGAAGACTAGGGCTAGATAATACTTCTTCACTTTGGTGTATTGTGTTTCATGGGCAACTAATGCATGGCTTAGGTAGTATATGGGTAACTTTGCTCCATCATCCTATTTCTAATAGAGTAGAGAGGCAATAGATGTGTTAGAGGTAGAAAGGTAGATGTAAAAAGGTTTTTTCTCTTGTGGTGAATAGACCATTGGTAGTTGTGCCAACTCTTGCTTAAGGTTTTCAAAGGCTTCTTAGCATTGAGTTGTCCAGTCATAATGAACTCCTTTTTTAAGCAAGTGTTGCATTAGTTGTAACTTATCTGTAAGCTTAGTGATAAATCTACAAATAAATTGTAATTTGACTTACAATTCCCAAAGCTCCCTAAGGTTAGTTGGTGCTACCAAGTTGGATATGGCCTTAACCTTGTTAGGACTCACACGTATTCCTGCTTCAGATACTACAAAGCCAAGCACCTTATTGGTTTTGATGCCAAAGACACATTTTTTTGGGATTGATCCTAAGATCATACTTGAGACATTGTTTGAGCACAAGGTCTAGATCATGCACATGGTTGTTGGCCACTTTGGACTTAACAATTATATTGTCCATGTAATTGTTGAGAAAACCTAACATGTAATCACTAAAGATATATGTCATGGCTTTTTGGTAGGCTGCTCCTACATTCTTTAGGCCAAAGGACATCATGGTATAATAAAAGGTACCCTAAGGAGTCATGAACGTCATACTAAGTTGATGTTCTAAGTTAATCCTAATTTGGTTGTATCCTGAGAACCCATCCCTAAAGGATAGCAAGGCATGTTTAGCTCTAGTATTAATAAGTTGGTCAATACTAGGTAAGGAAAAATCATGCTTAATGGTTACTTTATTTAAGTCTTGAAAATCTATGCAAATATGTATACTCCCATTTTTCTTAGGGACTACCACTATGTTGGATATCTATTCTACATAATTAATAGCTCTAATGAAACTAGGCTAATATAGTTTTATGATCTCATCACAAACTGCCAAGGCTAAGTCTAGCCTAATCTTGTAAACTTTTTGCTTAACTAGTATAATATTAGGATTGAGTATGATGTTATGGTGCACTAGGCATGGGTCAAGAATTGGCATATCTTCATATGATTAGGCAAGGACCTTAATATTGTTTTGGAGGACCTTGGTGATGTCTTGATCTTGTTGAGATTTTAGTGAGGAACTTAATTTTAGGGTTTTCTACTCATCACTATGTGTCATGATAGGAACCTTAGCTAGAGAGTCTTCAATGATGTTGCCAACCTCAAGGTCAAGGGTTTTAACTAGGTTTTTAGGCCACTTTAGAGGTTTCTCTATTAAGGCTACGTGGTCAACAAGACTCTCAGGCTCGAGATCTAGGCAATTAAGGTCGATACATCATTCAACATCACAATGAGCTCACTTAGATTCAATGATAAGCTAATTTGCTTCCAAGTGTCCATACTCTAATCCTGCATATCAACCATAAGCATATTAAGTGGCACTTGGGTAAAATGAGAAAACAATATCAAAATGATATAAAATATTCTAGCAACTATGCATGGATCAACCAAAACATGTTATTTCATGGTTAAACAAAGTGCAAATAAGGTCAACAAAGGTCATAAGAGGTTAATGAAGAAAAATAAGGTGAAATAAAGATCAAACAATGGGAACACTTGGTGGAATAGGGCTAAGTGATGCTCCAATGATAATAAAGGTCGATAATGGAGAATAAGATCAAAACAAGTTGAAACACAATGAGACAAGACTAAACCAATCAAGGTAGGAAACATAAGATAAAACATGGTTGACTATGGTTATACTTTGCTAGTTTTAGGCTTTAGTGGATCATAGTAGAGGTCTATAGATTTTCCAGGTGAATTTGTGTACATGGTGGGGTCATTTTAGGTGTGTTTTGAAGTAAAATTTACACCTTTTGATGTGAATACACTAGGCTCTACTAGTGACTACGTTGGCCAACATAGTTAGACTAGGTCCTAGCATAGTTGGCATTAGTAGGTGGTTTTCTAGGTTCATCATGGTCAGTTTTTTGTTCTTGATGAGTTGCATGATTAGTGCTATGGCCCAGGATTGAGAATTGATGTATTTTAATTTCATTTTCATCCTCTGGAAGCTTGAAATGAGGTTAAAACTAGTGACTACACTGGCCAACATAGTCACGGTCACCCCCAACATAGTTGCATGGGAAAAATGGGTTTATGGGATTCCAGAATTATCATTAGTGTTCTATTAGCTTTCAAGGGAGTGTAGGGTCTTAGAAGGTTTGAATTGATCAATTGGAAGCAAAAGCAGGCTTTAGAAGATGGAGTTTAGGTAGCAACACTCATGACTACGTTGGCCAATGTAGTTGAGGGTTTGACTTTTGGCTAGTTTCTATGATCAATCAACATGGTTCTTAGGTTGTTAGGATTATCGATGTTCCTAACTAGAGTTCCTTAGGCTTTGGAAGGTTGTTTAGGCTTTGAAATGATCATTTTCCATTGTGACTATGCTAGCTAGTGTAGTTGAGCCTGGCCTCAGTGTAGTTAAGGTAAATTTAGTGTTTCTAGGATCAAAACAAGGTGAATTTGTAGCTAGGTAAGGCCAACTAGGATTGTGGGTTTCTAAGTTAGGTTTTGGACTATTTTGAGTGTCAAACTATTGGTCAATTTTTCTTATGACTATGACTATGCTAGTCAATGTAGTCTAGGCTTCCTCTAGCATATTCACAACATGAATATTGTATATTGATGGAATTCTATGATCAATTGACTAAGTTTTCAAGTTCTATGATTACTAGTATTAGAAACTAGGGCTTTAGGCCTAAAATTGTTGATTTTGGTGATTGTTCACAATGGTCATATACCACTACACTACATTGGACATCATAGTCATAGTCTGGATGTGGGATGTATGATGAATTATGGTCATTTTCAATTGAGGTTGTAAGGTTTAGAGGTCTTTGGGGTCTTTTTCAAGGTTTTGGGGTTGATAGGATGTACTGAGAAGTTGATTTGACAAGTTGGTAACTTATTTTGATGTTTTGGAAGTGTGACTATGCTAGGACTACATTGGCCAGCATAGTCACAAGCTCCCTCAGTGTAGTCACATAATGAAAATGAAATTTTACTTGCTTCTACTTCACAGTTTATCGATGCATGGTCATTGAAAGTCCCAAAGAAGTTATGTGGTTAAAAATTGGCATTTTAGAGGTTTTCATTTAGTTTTGGCACTTCACCTTCACTTGAATACACTAGCTAGCATAATCAAGGCCACTATTCCAAAATGGAAGATAGGTTTCAACTAGTTTTTGCTTGATTACTTGCCATTTTAGGCTTATTGGGAGTTCTCGAAAGGTGTGGTGTCTAATGTATGTTATTTTAGTTATTATTTTTGGATTTTGGTGTCTATCCTCCATCCATTTACACTAGGACTATGCTGGCAAATGTAGTAAGGGTTACCCCCAGCATAGTCAAAATTTTTGGATGGAGTTTGACTTACTTTAGTATAGTTGTTTGCTATTTCAAGGTTACCAGAGGTTCAAGGATGATGTATAGGTCACAATGTGTCATTTTGAAGGCTATTTTTGGTATTTACTATTTATTTCTTACTTAACTACACTGGGACTATGCTAGCTAGTGTAGTTGAGGCCTCTCCTAGTGTATTCATGTAAGAAAATTTGGTTTTGATGGTTTTTGATAGGTTTCACGCAATTCTAGAGTTGTCAGAGGTCTTGGTTAGGGTTTGGTGTATGGAGTTGCCATTTCAAAGTTAATTGGGAGTTTGGTTGATGTTTGGAAACATTCTCATATTGGTGACTAAGTTGGCTAGCATAGTTAGGATGTTGAACATTTTAGTTGCCAAAAATGATAAGTTTTGGTATGCGTTTTGACCTTCCTTGTTTGTCAGTTCCCATCAATGTCAACACTTGGCATCCTATTTTGGACATAAGATCTCATGGCATTGATGGGTAGTTGGGAGGTTTGTTTATGTAGTAATTGGATTTTGTAATTGATTTCAAGGTTGTTAGATGCTTGAAACCCAACGTAGTCACCCTAGGAAATTGAAAACCCAAGTATGTTAGGATTTCCATTGGCTTTCTTCCTAGGTGCATAGTGGAACCCACCTTGAATTTGAATTTTTTTAGGCATTAATTTTCCACTCACCCAGTGTAGTCCTACTTGCCAATTATAATCATTGAGTTTAGTGGAACTTGGGTGAGTGTTTTGGAAAACTGGGGTTTTCTAAGGAGGTGCATAAGTTTGGGAGTGATTTTCAAGAAATGATTTTGCACAAAGCATTCTCTCCCTATCACTCTCAAGCTCAAGTGCCTTGGATTAGAGCTCTACACCCATCCTAGTTCCTACCACTTTCATCTCTAGTGTAGTTAAGCATTTTTACCCTAAGAGGCTAGCGTAGCTACTATAGAAGGCTCTAAAATCTGCAAGATTTCAACTGCTTCTGCATTGCTTGCCAGCATGTTAAGGGAAGGGCTTCCATCACCAATAACCCTACCCTAGAGAAGGTTGACATTGCTACCCAGGGCCTCTCCAATGTACCATGACTAGTGATTGCCAAGAGCTCCAACACCATAACACCTAGGTATACAAATTCTAATACTTTTGCATGGAATTTTCCTTTAAAACCTAGGCATTTTTGGTTGTAGGGCTTGATGTGTTTGTTGTTTTTGAATTTTGTAAAAATCCTTCATTAGATATAGGCTATTTTTATGGGTTTTTGATGTTTGTTGGGTTGTGGGATTGGTCTACATTGAATTAAATTTTTGTTGTTGTTGTTTCTAGACATTTTTGTGTGTTTTGTGGCAAGAAAGGAACACAAATTTTGTATTTTTTCATGTCCAAACGATGTAGAATTTTTATTTTTTGTGGTCATAGGGTTGTAGTACTATGTTTAATGGTTAAGTGGATTTTTGAACAACCTAATTCTAAGTTACGGTTAATTCTCTACAAATTTTTCCGTAAGATAGTGTATAGTGGGTTTGTAGTTTTGCCTATTTTTTAATGGTACTTTCATGTTATTTATGTAAAAAAATGGTTAAGAATTTTTTGGTTTAAAGGTTGTGGATTTTTAGAATTTTGTTTTAGGATTCTAAAAGCTATGGAATCACTAAATTTAGATGTGTACTTAATTTTTGACCAATATTTTCCTAAACTCGCACAAAGTGGGGCTTTGCTGTTATGGTTTGGTTCATGTCACTTTGGATTTATTTTTTGAAAAACTATCTAAGAAATTTTATGTTTTCTAGTTTTTTATTTTTAGTTTGTTGTTTAAGGATTCTAACGGCTATGAAATCACTGAATTTTGTTATGTAGTTGATCTTTAGCTAATTTTTTAGTACGTTGGTGTCAAAGTGTTATTTTTTGGTTATTATGGTTTACCCTTGTGAAAATGGGTAGCACTGGAACTTTAGAAAATTTTTTCTACCAACATCCTAGGGTCTTAGAGATGCTTTACAATGTTGGGAGGGTTTGAAAGTGGTTTTGGCAAAATTAAAATTTTTTTGACATTTTTTATTGGTCTTATATTGTGACCATTTTTTACAGTTTGGTGTTGTGTTGCAATTTTTGGTGGAATGTTGTCATGGTTTTGGTTGGTGTTTTAAAGTTTCTCTAAGCTTGAAACCTTAGTGTAGATGTCAAATCCTATTGAATTTTGTATCTACACCATTCCTAGCCTTAGAAAAAATTTGTAGTTCTAATATGTTATTTTTAGTTAATTGTAAACTACTTTGAAAATTGCAAACCTCCCTATCTATATTGGTAGTGTTGGTGTTGTGTTTTATTTTTATGTTTAAATGTTCATAAATTTCTTTACATGTTGGTTTTTTAGTTCTAAATAGTCATTTTTAATTTTTAGCAAATTTTAACTAGCCTTCTTAGAGATTTTACTATGGATATTTTCATCATTGACTAGGATGCTTAGCAAAATTTTGTGAAAGTCAAATTGGTGTTTGACTATTGTAGTAGGTACAAGCTAAGTTTCATGCTTTTGATGTTTCTACACAAAGGAATTTTACACTTCTATGCATATCTTAGCATGAAAAGTACCATCAGTTGTTGGTAGATCACTTGGTTGCACATGGTTTTTAGTTGAAAGTTGGTCCTAGTTTTGATTTTTATTTTAAGTGTTGCAACTATGGTTTGGTTGTTTATGCATTTACATGAAAACATTGATGTCAAATTTGTATTAATTTTGGTCATTTTAAAGTTTGGTTATACTTGGCTATAGTTTTTTATGGTTTTAACTATTATTATTATTATGTGCAAGGCCTTCCTTAAGTCCATACTACTAGTGATCAAGCTACTGGGATTGCTATGTTGCATCCACACCCTAGGGCCTAACACCCCACCTACCCACATGACTTTGGGTTGTGGCTCTTTATGGTTTAGGCCAAGGGCATAAGAGTTTTTGTCCTTTTTGTTGTCGAACTTTAGTGTGATGATATGGTCACACTTATTAGCCCACAAGCTATTGTCATTGTTAAAACCTTATTATCCTATTCATCTAGCTTAATCATTAAGTTCATAGAAGATGATCCTAAGACACATGTGGAGGGTGAGGTGCTTGATAACACTCATACAAGGGGAACTTGTAGGCTATCCATGATTTGAGACATGCCAGAGTTCAACTTGTATAATGCTAACAACACCTTGCTAGTTGGTCATCAAGCCCACAAGCTATTTTAGAATCCTCTTGGTACTGTTTACCATGTGGAAGGATAAACATGGTTTTAAGTTATTATTTTTTTAGCTACTTTAAGTATTGGTTTTATTAGGCTATTTCGTCTTAACATTTTCTTGCATGAACTAGTGTACTTGTAGGTACAAGATGGATGATAAGGGGTTCACCAAGAGTAATTAGCTTCTACGCTTAGCCCAAAAAACATTGAAGGTTTTCACCAAAAGCTCCATAGTGAGGCTTGCAGTGGTGGAGCAACTGAGAGGTGACTTGGGTAGGTACGCCACATGATACTCCAAAGCCTACCAATGATGTGTAGATAATGAGATAATGCATGGTTGGTGGGCCAAATTGGATCTTGCCCACATACCCACTGAAGGTTCCTTGCAACCTTCTTTCTACAAGAAAGGTAAGAGTTATTTTTTATTTTTATTTTTGTTTTCATGTCAACGTTTTCATGGCTATATGGTTGTAGCATACTTAGGCTTTAAGCATCTAAATGATTTTACTAGTTTTAATTGGTTGTAAATTTGGTTTTAATATTATTATACTTGTTATATTTTTGGTTTTACATGCCTATGCCTATGCTAATTGGCCTTTTTTTGTATTGTAGATGCTACCACCTCCTCCATTGTCATACTTGTGATTTTAGGATGCTTTGAGGAGATTTTGATCCTCAAATATGATGAGGTGGATTTAGCATAGTAGTGGTTGGCTAGCAGGGTGCCCAGGAAAATCCAAGCAAACGATGTAGGTTTGCTTGATCTATTCATGGCCCCTAGCCCCATTGTCCCTACTCCTAAGATGATGAAAATGATTGACTTCTTTGACCAAGGAGTTAAGAAGTTTTTCACCCAAGTTAATGATGTGCTTGTCACCCTAGCAATCAATAAACCCACTTTGCGTGACCTATTTAGTATTCCTTGTGAAGGCCTAAAAATTACCACTAAGGTAGATAAAGAGGTGGAGCATCAGGAAGAGATGGAGGAGTGGCTAAGCACTTGTTATGATCACAAGGGGTTGTCTTCTAGCCAATTCAAGTTTGAGGACACTAAGGAGGCATATCCTTTTTTTTGCTTCCAAAGGTTTTCCAAGTTGCTATCACAAGGAAAGATCATGGGGTTGAGTAGGAATGGACTATGAAGAAGGTCCTTTTGGAGGGTGCTTGACTCAACTAGGTTGGTCACTTTGTTTCTGGACTATGTGGTGAAATCCTCAAACTCTATGACAACCTTGCAAAAAATGCCACATGTATTATGCATTTTTTGCAACATATCTAAGGAGGTTTGTGGAGTTCTTGGTGGTGAGGAAGGATGGAAAATGGGTAGGCCAAGATCCATCCCAACTCTCCAAGTTGTGGGTTAAATATGTCTATCCCACTATGTAGGCTCAGAACTAGCTAGAGGATGTTGGGGAGTCATTGTCTATTACCACTAAGGGACTTAGTGATTGGTATTATATTTTCCTTAAAAACATGGGGATTGAGCCCTAGTTTGAGCATGGAGATGTTGATAAGGCCAAGACATTATGGGCTGAAGCTAAAGGTTTAGCTAGAGCTAGATTGAAGAGGCCCATGGTTGAAGAGGAAGCACTAGTCATCGAACAACCCTCCAAGAAGAGGTTTGTGGTGAGAGTTGGTCCAACATTAGTTGTAGTCACAGGTATGGTTTAATTTATTTTAATTGGTTTACATTATTATGTTTTATGTTGTAGGGCTATATTGTTATTGTATTTTATGCAAGATATGCTAAGTGATACCATGTTTTGCTCTTATTGTCCTTGTAGGCAAACAACAAGAGTTAGCAGCCTAAGCAGCAATAGTGGAGGTAGAGAAAAAAAAATACTTGGAGGAGGAGCTTCTATAGTTCCATGAGGATGAGGGGTTATCCAAATTCCATTGGATGACTTTGAGGCCATATTTGATCCTTCACAACTAGGTGAATCTCCCTATCATCATCCGAGATGATGCTCCAAGTATGTACATCTTTGTTTCATGTGTTTAAGTTATGTTTTTTTGTGCTTAAGCTTGGCCTTAATCATTTGTTGGTTATGCTTGACTTTGCCCATAGCCTCCACCTCCATGTTTTTCATGAAGCCATGGGTGGACACTCTCGACAAGAGGGAGTTCATGTGGGGGATGGTCGAGGATATGATTAATTAGTTGCACCAGGTTGCTCCTAATATGGATAAGTGAGGATTGAGAACTTAGANGGGGGGGGGGGGGGGGGGGGGGGGGGGGGTGTGGTGTGGTGGAAGAGATGAATAAGTTCTCCAAATTGTAAGCAATAGCTATCACACAAAACACAAGAATTATGTGGTTCCCCAACTTGGGTACCCTTTACTTTGAGGGTAGATTCCTTGCATACCTCCAGAGTTCGTTTCTTCCAAAATGTGGTTAAAAGGATACCACAACCTTTACGATGTTTGAGCTTTGTGACGGAGAGTGTCATCACTGTAACAACTCTCAATCCTGCAAGGTTCCAACAAGCTCAACATGTGGTTTGAAGGGCACCACACCATGTATAGGCTCTGAGCTCTACTCTAGAGTGTTTTTTCACTACGAAATCACTCAACCTCTCAAGGCCCCAACAAGCTCAAAATGTGGTTTCAAGGATCTCACAACCTTTACAAAATTGAGCTTCACTCTGGAGTGTTTTGGCATTGAAAAATCACTCAATCCCATAATATCCCAATAAGCTTCATATAGATGTCTTCTCAAAAGAAGCACATCAATGCCACAGGGCAATAAGAAAGAATGTAAAAAGTAAGGAAAGAATGTAACTACAATTACAAGACCTTGTCATTGAGGCTTAATTCAATATACAACCAAGCAAATGATGTGATAATGTAGAAAAAGAGTACAATAGTATAGATGTGATAATGATTGCTTTGATGTTAATAATTGTTTCTCAAGTTCCAATAATTTGAAGTCTTCTTATAGCATCAGAGCTTCTAAAAACACCTTGGAATTCATGCAATAACTATCTAATGACTAGTGTAGATGTCTCCTTCGAGATTGGGATGTCTCTTTGAATTAAACCTCAATTCTAAGGAGATGTCTCCTTTCAGAATGGGACATCTCTAGGGAGATGTCTTTTTTCAAAAGGAGACATCTCCTAGTTTTGGAATACATCTTTTTGCAGTTGATCTCCTCTCGGCCAAGATGTCTTCTATTCCTTGGAGATGTCTTCTCAACTTTTGAGCTTTGGTTTTTAAGGCTTTCTTTTGTTGATTTAGCTTCCTTTCAATCTCTAGGGAATCTTCATTTAACTTGTAGTCTTCATACATACTATCAATTTGCCTATGAAGTCTTTTACTTTGATAGCCATGCTTCCTTGGATCCTTGTCCATGATGTGGAGTTCTTGTTCTTATTCTCCATTTTCCTTAAGGTTTTGACATACCAAAAGGTCAACAATACCCCCCTTTTTGGTGATGTCCAAAACTTAAGAAAATGGGTTAGTAGTCTCTAGAATTCATCAAGTCATATATTTTCAATAATGCTCATAACACTAGTTTAAAATATATCTAGTAGATCCAAGTAATGCTCTATATTCCATGAATCACATTATTTAAGTCATTTGACATCATCACATCACAATCACTATAAGCATAAATGATGGATGACAATAGCATAATTAATTTGATATATATATATCACATCATAATATCAATAATAATACCAAATTCTTTCCCATTTTTGGACATTATATAAAAAAGTAGTGAAATAGAGCAAGAAGATAGAGCAAAGGAATGCATAATTTTCATCCAGGTAGTATTGTACAAAATTTTACATACATAAGAAATTTTCAGAGCAATCTTGTAGGTCAAGAGATAAAGAAAATTCTAAGATATTTAGATTTTGAGAATATATAAGATATATATAATCCAATCATTTTCAGAATGTCATAAGAAACTTTCATAATGAAAAGTTGAGTACATCTTGATGTAGTTCATATAGGCTTAAGTACTCTAAGAAGATATATTCATAGTGTGTAGCACTATCATAGAGATATAAACATTTATGAGTAGATTTATAACATTGTTTCATACGGTTGTCAAACTAAATTTAATTTAAGAGTTTCCCTCTAGTTAATGATGCATAACTAATTTAAGCCTTTCAATTTATGTGGAAGAGAATTTAAAACTAAAGGCCAAACTCCAAAGTTTGAGCACTAAAGATCAAGTAACCTGTCTTTGAACTAATAAGCCATTAGTAACAAATAAACTAATATCTTAATATTCTATAATCGCCCAATATTCTACTCCTTTTGAAACATCAACAAAAAGAAAAGTAGTAATTTTATGGTAGGTGAGTAAAAACATTGCATATTCAAGTTTTTAAGAAAAAGCAACACATCTTATCATGCTAAATATATCAAAAGATCAAACACAACCAGTCATCTTTCTACCCAAAAAAAATTCATAAACTAATATATGATAATCATGTTAAGAGAAGAAAAGAAAGCATACATATATATACCTCACTTCTTACCAAAAGAGATCATGAATACCTTTTCTAGTTCCAATCTATCATTGTGTGTTCTTGAGATTTCTAGGGTGAGTAGTTCTTAACTAAAATTTGCAATAAGGGCCTTAGGTACTTAAAATGATACATTCTCAACATACAAAAGGTCAGACAAGTAAATTTATATAACATATAAAGTTCAACAAATTTCACCAAAAAATGTCCTCTTCTACTTTCAAAACTTTGCTAGATGAATATGTTCTTCCTTGCTTTGTTTCTAATATATGTGCTAGAGATTGAAGCTTGCAATTATGATATCATATCTTTGAGAGAATCACTTAAGACTCCCTCTACACTAATGCTTCCCTTGCATATATGATCCATATTTTGAAACATCTGATGTAATTCATTCATACTTTGAGAATTACACAAGGGCTAGATGATGTCTCCATAAATTTGGAGTGCCAACTCAAGATCAAGTTTGGTGACTTTTGAAAAAAAGACTGCTCATATTAGTACCAAATAATTCATATGCTCAAGGAATTTCTTTTGAAATGTTGCTTTTTACAAAAGATACATGAATTACATTAAAGGTACCAATTTTAATGCTTCAATTATTATACATCAAAAATATTTTTTTAAAAAATTAGACTTTATGATTTTACAAGGAAGCAATAATGCCATGGCTTAATTAAGAGTTTGGAGCATAAGATGTATATGTTTAAATAGTAATAAATGTTGAACAAAGATCTTTTGGTCCATGAATTGTAGTTAAGGTCTTTAAACCACTTGAAACCACTATATTCTTGGTAAGAGCATGATTTATTAACAAAAACTTTAAAATTAGAAAAAATAGGACATTATAGCATATTATAGCTTAAATAGTTTGTAAGATCAAGTGGAAATTTCTTTGGACTTCCAAAGGGTTCCAATAGCTTCCATTCAATCATAAGAATACTAATATAGTCTAATCTCATTAAGTCTAGGAATAATAATTATAATTATACTTACTGTTACTTACCTTCCTTGCAATTGAGATGTAAAAGGCTAATGAAGTTTGGGATGAGGTCCTCTACCATGGAGTGCCTCCTTACCCTTTAACTTTCTTTCATTAGCTCTTTAGTATCATGAATCTACTTGTTCATGTCCTTCATGATAAGAGAATTTCTGATCATCTTCTATATCATCCAATCTTTTGAAAATTTTCCAATTTCCCACTCATATTCATTTCCAGTTGTTGCTTCCTGCAAAATATCCTTACTAGGAACTTTTTGGCAAGACCAAGCATTAATACTATTTTGATCAACATGAGGATAATCAAAGTTTTGTTTACTTTCACAATTTTTATAGATGAATAAAGTTCTCTTCTCATGGAAGGGGTTATCAAAGCTAATTATGCTTAAGCTAGAGCTTGTATCCTCTTGTGAGGCTTTTTCATGATCTTCATTCCTAGGCTATTTTTCATGAACCTATCCTTCTTCATCTAAAGGGATTAGTTGTTGAATCTCAGCCTTTGCCTGAGATTTCTCCTTTGAATTTGATGTGAATTGCATAAAATTTTCTGTTCATGTATTTCTTTACCTTCTTAAGTAGATAATGTAGAATGATAATTTCTTCTCGTAATTCACTATACCTTTTTTCATACTTACCTCTTGGTTCATTAGTAACTTGGAGTGAATTTTCATTTGTGAGTGTCATGCATATGAGCTAAGAATCTTTTGTAGAGTCATCTACTTCTTCTTCACTTTGCTCACCATCATCCTAGTAAGTGTAGAAGTTGGTCTTTTTTGTTTCCATATTAGCCCTTTCTTTTTGTTGCAACTTATCATTACTAGGACATTTGGAGGCCACATGGCCTCTTCCTCCATGTACTTAACATTTTATTGAAAAATCATCAAAATTAGAATTTGAAAAATTCTTACCTTTGAAGTTAGATTGATTGGGGTTTGATTAATTAAGATTCCTTCCTTTTTTTGCAAGTAGTTGTTGGACTCTTCTGGAAAGAAGAGTCATCTCCTCTTCACTGCTCACATCTTTCTTGGTAGGTTCCTTCTTCTTGGAGGTTGATTTTAGGGCAATAAGCTTTTCTTTTATTGCCCCTTCACTTATGAGGTTCATTTCATAAGTAATAAGAGCACTTTGAAGCTCTTCAAATTGTAGAACTAAAAAATCTCTAATCTACTACATGTTTGTAACCTTAGGTCTAAATTCAGGTTGGAGAGTTCAAATCATTTTTATTATCACATCACTCTTAGGTAGATCCTTGCTAGTACCCCTAATTACTGCAACTAAATCATTATCCCTAGAAAAATAATCTTTTATCTTTTTACCTTCTTTCATTCTAAGTTTTTCATATTCACTTTGCATAACCAAAATTTTAGATTGTTTAACTATGGATGTGCCGTCATAGGTAGCTTCTAGGGTTTCCCAAATTTCCTTATTAGTTCTACAACTAGCTACCCTATTAAATTCAAACTTATTTAATGAATAATATAGATAATTTTTTGCTTTGGAATCATACATGAACTTATCTTTTTATTCCAATGTTCACTTTCTCTATGGTTTGAGGGCCTTTGTTACACTATCAATTGGTGGGAGCATCGTTTGAGAATGAACTCCCAAACCTCAAACTCCATTGATTCAACGAAGCCCTACATCCTTACCTTCTAGTAGGAAAAATCTAATCCATCAAACATAGGTGGCTTGATGTATGATATTCCCTCCATAATTCACTCTTGAATGTTGATGTTGAACATAAGAGGACCAAGCTTTGATATTACTTTGAGGACCAAGAACTTAGTAAGTGGGGGGAGGGAGGTTGGAGGTTGTGTGTGTTGGCAGTTGGTAGGACTTTGTTTCTTCTAAAATATGATTTAAAGGATATCACAACCTTTAAAAAGTTTGAGCTTTGCTAAGGAGAGTTTCATCACTATGAAAACTCTCAATCCCATAAGGTCTCAACAAGCTTAAAATTTGATTTAAAGGGCACCTCACCCTATACCAGCTTTGAGCTTTTCTCTAGAGTGTTTCATCACTGCAGAACCACTTAACCTCACAAGGTCTCAACAAGCTCAGAATGTGGTTTCAAGGATCCCATAACATTTACAAAATTGAGTTCTACTTTAGAGTGTTTTAGCACTATAAAACCACTTAATCCCATCAGATCTTGACAACCTCAATATAAATTCCTTTTCATAAGAAGCACATCAATTCCATAGGGCAACAAGAAAGAATGTAAAAAGTAAAGAAAGAATATGACTACAATTATAAAGAATTGCTGTTGAGGCTCAATTCAACATACAGATAATTAAATGATGTGACAATGTAGAATAAGAGTATAGATTTAACAATGATTACTTTGATGTTAACAATTATTTCTTAATTCCCAAGAATTTGAAGTCTTCTTATAGCATTGAAGTTTTCGAAAACACCTCATAATTTGTGCAATGACTATCCAACGACTAGTGTAGACATCTCCTTCGAGATTGGAACATCTATATGAATTCAACCTCAACTCTAGGGAGATGTCTCCTTTCAAAATGGGATATCTCTAGGGAGACGTCTTCTTTCGAAAGAAGACTTCTCCTATTTTTGAGAGACATCTTCCTATGATTAGCGTTCTCTTAGCCAAGACATCTTCTATTCTTTGGAGACATCTTCTCAACTTTTGAGCTTTGGTTGCTAAGGCTTTCTTTTGTTGATTTAGCTTTCTCTCAATCCTTGGAGCATCTTCATTTAACTTATAGTCTTCATACTCATCCATGCCCTCAATTTTCCTATGAAGTCTTTTACTTTGATAGCCATGCTTCCTTGAATCCTTGTCCATGATGTGGAGCTCTTGTTCTTCTCCTATAAATCCAACATCCACAACAAACATCCTTTGTTCTCCATTTTCCTTAAGATTTTGACATACCAAAAGCTCAACAAGTACTTATTTTATCTTGCACTTTATATTTTTTGCTTTATGATTGTATTTTTTAAGTTATTTTGTTGTTTTTTATTCTTTGGCTATTTGGTTACTTATTGTTTTTGCTTATCTTTTGTCTTTTTTCAGTACCTAAGCTTAGATGGGATCTCAACCACCTCATTGAGATTGATGCCCTACCTAGCCTACCTTCAGATGTAGAGAATGTACCACACAAGTTGTATGAAAATACCACTAAATGTGCATTTTCATGTGCTAAAAATTTGTGGGAAATTCAACATTTCAATGAGTTCCTATGGGAATGTGTTGTAACATTGGAAAAAGAAAACAAGAGGCTACTTGAAGCTAATAGGGATCTCAAGGATTGTAAGGAATTTATGTAGGCTCAAGTGGCTAATAAGAGTTCTTTGCAAAACAAAGGGATCAAATGGGCATGGTACTAGAATGCTATTCATGGCAATGTTTTCCTTGCCTATGAGATTGCTAAGCAAAAGTTGCAAATGGACTTGCTCACACACAAGGCCAAGGAGTGAAGAGACTATTGTGCTTGGATTCTTGAGTGGAGTTGGGCATAGAAAGACCACAAGAAGAAGTATAGGGCTGAGCATGAAGCTTACCTTAAGTTGTTGAAGGAGGAGTCCATCGAACAACACAAGTTAGAGTTGTTCATGAAGGGGATTCAAGTGGAGGATAATTTTAACCTATTTGAAGGCATCCTAACCATGGTTGGATTCTCATCTCCTTAAGTCTCTACTACTTTTGGAGAGGTTACTACTAAAAACTTTTCATGACAACCACCCACATGTATGGAAATCAATGATAGCAACACCCTGATAGGCATCAATCTTGGGGAGGTGGACTGGGCCCACATTACCGAGGAACAGATCTTCTATCATTTGGATGTTGGCCTTTAGAATCTCCCACTAGAAGATGTTTCTCATGAGTCCTCCTAAGTTTTCTTATTTCATTGGTTTTAGCATATTTTTGTTTAATTTGTTTTAAGTTATAGTTTGGTTTCATACTTTGTTGATTATTGATTAACTTGTGTTTTGTTGTGGTATAGGTACTAGGTGATGTTGGTGGCCCTAGCGGAGAAGGTGGAAATGCTCCTCAGCCTCCTCCAGTAGCTTCTTGTACCATCAATGGTCATGTGCTTATGGTTATCTCATTGGTTTTAGTTGTTGACATTGTCAATGATGTATTAGTTAGTGTTAGCCACTGATGCATTGAGAGATAATTTATTGTTTAGATTTTCATGGTTACTATGTTGTAGACATTAGATACTTATTATTTTTAAATTTTAATTTCATTCATATGTTTTAAAGGTTTAATGTTTTATAGACATTTAATGTTCTAAGTTTTTGTTTATGTCATAGGCTATGTTGGTTAACTTATGAAAAATGGAAATAATGTACACTAGGTTATAACTATTATATGAGGTTTTCTAGTTTTAGGCCATGATGGGCCACACTAAGACACCACAAAAATTTGCATGTTATAGCCAATTTTCATTATGTAGCTTTCATCCCATGGAACCAAAGGTAAAAATTTATTATAAATGTGAATATTGTAATCCATGAGGGGAAATCTCATATATTCCATACTTTTGGATCTAAAAAATGGCTCATAAGTGTTAAAAGCCTCATTCCCTAGGTGAAAAAAGTTACCTACTATCTATATTTGGGCTTGGGAATTTGATGGGTTTTATGGAGGGTATATGCTTTTCTACACTAGAAACATCTGTAGGGGGGAGGGGGTAAATCTCATCTGCCCCTAACATGGAGGGGTGGGGGTTTCTTCGTCAGCATGGAAACTTTCCCCTTAGCATGGAGATTGAATGCAAAGCTTGGAAAACTTCCCCCCTCAACATGGAAGTTTCCCCCTAGCATGGAGGCTCCACCACTAGCGTGGAAATTGCATGCCCCCAGTGTGAAAGCCACAAAAGCTAGATTTTAACACTCCATGCACTCCAATGTTGATTAGCCACTTTAGTAAGCATGGTAGAAGGCTCAACATGGAAGATTCATCTCCAACATTGAAGATGTGCCCCATTACTATTTATAGTAAATGGAATGACCATGGGGGGAAGGCATTTACTATATATAGTAACCCCAAAATTTGGGGCACCCATCTCACCTATATGAGGCAAAAATTTGCAGCAATCTGACAGCCAATTTGAAACCCTTGTGTAGCCAAATTACAGCCCAATGACAACAATTTTTTAGTCCCATTCATTGGCCTAAAACCTATAAAAACCAGCCTGACATACCATTTAAAAGTGCTAAAAGTTTTGGATGGTTCCATGATCTTTGATGATTTTTACCATTACACAATCTTGAAAATTCCACAACTTTTTACAATTTCACACTTGGGCATTTTCAATCACTTAAGAGCTCTTGTAATCTCCCATGCTTGCATTCTCTTGAATCCCAGTGTGGAAGCACTATATCCTTTACAACCCCCCTAAGATTGGTGGATTTTTGGTGTTAACATTGCATTTCTGGGACTCCCAACCCTTAGTGTGAAGTAATTTGATAGCCAAATTTCTCACTTTTCTTACCCTCAGTAGTAACCCAAATTGCAGATCTACAATTTGTAGCAGAGGATATTCGAAAGCGTTAGGAGTGGCTTAGTACCTGGATTGTGGAGTAGATCACATTGGCTTCAACAAGCTTTGTACTCTTGCCCCAGTGAACTCTGATTTTCTCTCTAATGGGCATTTCTTGTACACATTTTTGAAAATCATTCTTTATTTTTTGATAAAGTTTTAAAGTTTCGTTTTGTCTACAAATTGCATTTACCTTCCGTTTTATAGATCTATAATTTTTGCATTATATTTTTTCAACTCTTTGTTTTGCATTTTGTAAGTCCCTCGATGATATGTTGGACCTTCTAGGGCATCTCAAATCTCATTTTTTCAAAGGCCTTGAGGATTTGGGGTTGAGGCTACTACATCAGATCCATTAGTTTTCTAGTGATTGATTTTTTGGTTGCAATAGTTTTTTGGCACTAGGAGGGCCTCCCTTGATTTCTGTGACTAGGTCTATCTTCCTCATAGCCAATGTTGCAAGTTGAAAGCCTTTTTCTAATTTTTTCAGCCCAAATATTTTAAGAAATCAATGCTTCCCCTTTCCATCCTATGACCAAAACTAGTGTGAAAGTTGCAGGTGGATGGGTGTTGGCTTTTCATAGTAGTTGCTATGAATTTTTCAACCCAAAGCTAGTGTTGAAACCTTCTTTTTTTTCTTTTTCCTACCAATATTTTTAAGTTTCTAAAGTGGGTGCTGCAACCCTTCTAGAAACCATCAAACTTCTAGAAGTTAGCTTCCTCCCATCTTTCCTTGCTGAGAAAATTGATAGCCTGCTAAAACCAAGTTCTAGTGAAAAAACAATAACTTTCCACATTGATTTTCAGCCATTCCCCCCTCATCGATGTTGGATTAGAAGGTGTGAGATTCCTGTCATATCACCCCTTTCTTTTCCCCTTGCCATACCTAGCATAGAGGTAGTTAAGGAGCAAATGTGAGTAAGGCTTATTACCAACTTTCACAGCTTTCTATTTTTGGTAAAGGGGTAAACCCACCTAACTTCCGACTTACTAGCTATAGAAAGTGCCCCATTTTTAGCCATTTTTTCTTTCTTTGATCATTTTTAAATTCCACCTATTATGATTTACCTCTATTTTTTCCTTTTATAGCATGTTTTAAGCCACTTTTAATTAAATAGCCATGTCTTTTCAGCAGCCCATCAAATTGCCCTTTACCTTCACTAGCAAAGGCCGTAGCCAACAAACCATGAGGGTCTATGACCCCAAACATCCTACTATCATTGAATGTAGGTATTCTTTGAGTTTAGGGGAAAAGCTCCTAACTTTGTGATCATAACTACATTTGTGTCAAAATGCAGGTAGGCATGTTGATTTCATGCTTGGAAGTAGAGCAAAGAGTACATCCCTTCCTCCTATGACCAAATACCTCTAACTAATATCTATTCTAGCATCCTAGCTTAATTGATTGAGATGGAGGAGGAAGATGAAAAGCAAAGCTCGGAGGAGCAATAGGAAGACGAGGATAATTTTAGGGTAGAATCTAAGCTCAAAAACATCTTGGGAGTGTTGTTCTAATAAGCAATCCCTAAGGCCACTAAGCCTTCCCCTCATGCATTTATTTTCTCCATGGGCATGTTACCACCATCTTCCACTCTCTCTTACCCTACAACGGTTGATCCCATACTAGTAATAGCCATATATTAAACTCAATTGATGACTATGACTTTTAATCCATCAATGCCTTTTGCCACATAGCCTCAATTTGTGTAGTCATTGATGGTGATTTTCACCACTGCAAATCCACTAACTACCCATGTGGGTCCTATCATGGGATCCTAGGCAACTTAGCAATCACACACCCTTTTATCCCATTTGTGCCTTCAATATCAACATAAATATCCTTTGCCTTGTTTGGCCCACAAGCTATGACCATGAAATAACCTCTTTCTTCCATCCTACAACCCATAGTGAGGCCATAGGCTTCACAATAGATACCACAATCATATGTGTAAGCCCCATAGTAAATAGGATCATCATAGAGCCTAGATCAAGTCTTTTGGATGATCTAGGGCTTGATGGAGAAGTTGAGGAGGCTTAAAGCCTCTACTTCATAAATTGTCAAGATTATGGACTTTTATCATGATGATCCCATTAGTCCTATGGTCTTATCTTTGGCACTTCCTCTTGGTATCCCTATTCCCCAATTCAGCAAGTATAATGGAGAAGATGATCCCAATGCTTACCTTATAACCTTTAGATTTGAGTGCTTGTTATTGTAGCCATGGCCTTATACCATCATGAGGATTTTCCCTATGTCCTTGATTGGAAAAGCACTTGATTGGTACTATGCCTTACACAAAGGATCTTGTTGGCACATTTGGCTATTTCATGGAACAGTTGGACTATCATATCCAAAATTGGAATAACGAGTGTTTGAGAATTTAAAAGTAAACATATAGCTTAAAAGTTATGGGTTGATGAGTGTTTTGGAGAAGTTATTCTCTATTAAATAAAATGCTATTGAGGCCTTCTTGGGATATGAAATTAAAGTGCCAAATTATTCCTTTAGCAAACAAGAATTATATTATTCACTCGAGCAAGCAGGAGGAGAGTGATTGATTTCTTTGTGTTGGATTGAGGGTTTGAGTAAGGACAATAATGTAGGATGAGTTCGTTCATAGAGTAGGTGACTCCGGAGCAAACAGACGTATTTTACAAAAGGAAACCCTTCTCGAATTCAAAGTGGAAAGAAATGATCGGCAATGGAATACTTAGCGTTGCTGATTCTCGGAATGGGGCTGATACGACAAATGGAAGTTCTACCACTAATCATTCTAATTTCGTTCGGCTTTATCAGCAAACTGCAAAAAAAAAAAAGAAAGCAAATTCCAACATCATTTCTCAGTAGATCTCAAGAACACAGTAATGGCTACAATAAAGCAGATTTGCAGGCAAGATGGTAGCAGATTTAATTCAAATGGGGGAATCATTGGGGGAGTGTAGGAAACCCATTCTGAAGCCGAAGTTTCTTGCTGAAATTTATTTTTATTAATGTCGGTAGACTACAATTAGTATCTCAAAAATTTATGTCTGCTAAACACCTGTTTTCTAAAATCCATAGAGAAAGGGTATGTGCATGGTTTTGAGGTGCTGTTGCTAGAGTTGCTGTTTAGAAATTTGGTGCTACAGTGGCCGTGTACATCAGAGCATCGATGTTGTACTCAACCACATGTTGCTCGGCCTTGCCTAGTTCAAGCAAACGAAATAAGTGCAGATTCTCGTGAAAGGAATATGAACGCAGAGACGTATCCATCTTCACTGCATTCTGACTTGGATACTAAAATCTAAAATCATGCAGAAGCACCAATCGCAACCAAAACCAGAATTTCCTTCCGACTGAAATCAGAATCATGCTCTTGTTATTTTGCAACAATCTACGCCAATAAGATAGTCTCATCGACACACTGTGTGAGCGGTTGAAATCGATGCTATTCATAGGAGATACGTGCATATTACATGAGGGAAATATGATAATCTGGGGCCACCTATACAGCATAATGACCAACGGTGGATGCACCGGCTTCTTTGACCATGCCCTGCTCAAGCAGGGTGACTTCTACCATGTGGAGCCACTTGCCTGGGTCTTGGATCCACACGCAGGGGCCAATCTAGCGACGCCACTGCGCACCGTTGTGAAAATGATGTGCCTACACACCTTGATTGAAAATGGAGGTCATAAGCACCAGTAACCACTAGAAAGGTCCATGTTATTGATCTATTCTTGTTTGCCGCTTTCTTGGATATTTCTGTAACAGACATATTTTACATATGGCAAGCAAGAAATTCAGATTCGAGAGATTAGCATGAGACGGATTATAGAAAAAAGAAGAGGTCAGGGTCTATGTTGTATGTTAACTTAGGCAACATGGCTGTGTCCAGCAAACTGCGATTGCAGAAGTCAACACTAGGAATAGGTTAGAACATGTGTCCGTTTCTATGGGTTTCGCGCAGAGGCAAGAAAGGAAAGAAACGAACCAGCTGATTACTCCCGCCATTCTTGCAACTGTTACTTATTATCCGCGCAGCAATTTACCAGTACATGGGTTCAAAGGAAAAAAGAAAAAAACATATATATAATAAATAAATGAATAATAATAAAGTACAGGGAAGATGAAGATGACTTATTTCTCAGCCTTATTGACTCCAAAGACCGTACCATCACTTTCACCCACATTTACACTAAGGTGTATGCAAAATTACCTTATTACTACCACTTGTTTATAAAATTACTAAAGCATCAGTGGTTAATAATATTTAACAAACTAATTAAAAATAATAACAATTGAATGAAGCTCCTATAGTATGAAGACCTTGCCTTTAATTTTTAATTTGTAAAATGTGTAAAGACACATGCCAATGTTAGCATGATTTTCTCCAAAACTTTATGTATAAGTTACAACTTCCTAACTTGTTGGGCAAGTTATAACTTTCTTACTTGGGAGAGAAGCTAGCTAAGATATTTTGAAATATGTAACTACCTTTTGAACCCTATAAAAAGGCTTCAGGGGTAAGAAGAAAATAATCACACACTTGGGGGACTACTAGTTCACACTTGGGATCACTCACTTTGGCTCTTGGAAGAGCATTTGTAAAGAAGAAATTGTGAAAGATTGCTTGTAAGATGACTAGCTAAAGAAAAGATTTCAACCTCTTTGTCGTAGTCCTGTGAGTTATGTTTTATTTTTATTTTTTTAAAATTGTTTAGCTAGTGGTTTAGATAGTATCATCCTTGGCAAGTAATTTTGGGATTTTTAGANGTGTTTGAAAGCCTTAAGAGCATTTTAGCAGTGAATTTGATTATTGTGCAACATATAAGAACTGCTATTGGGATTGTTGTAAGAGAGCCTCTACTTGTAATCATGTCGTTGAATGATTCAATAGTCAAGAGGGTTCAGAAAATCTTTGGTATTTTGATAGGACTAGAATAGCTTCTTTTATCTTTAAAGTGAATTTCCGTGGTATTTCAATTAGAAATTGTCAAGTCTTTTGAAGGTTCTATTGAATGCAATTGCCAAAATGGAGTCTCGTACGTGGTAGTTTACGTAGCAATTTTTTGGTAGCATAGTAACATTGTCTTGAAGAAATTGCTTATTTGAGCCTTGGAATTTTGAAAAATTCATAGTTATTGAATTTGAGATAGCTTTATTGCGAAGTGTTTACTTGTATCATTTTACCTTGTTTAAATATTTGAGATATTTACACAAATCTGCTTTCTTTTCTGTCTATTTCCATTGAATCTTGCTCTATTTTTAGTTTTCTTGTGGAACTATCTCTTTCTCTAGGGAAAATTAGAAGTAGATTCACGGAGTTGTGCTCAAATGTTTTTACAAAATTTTATTTGTTACAAGTAGGTATTATAAGGACCACGTAGACTAGGAAATTGAACAAAATAGGAACTCTCAACAACTCACAGTACTTGGCAAAGTTGGCTGAATCTCTTTAAGATAAGTCATTTGTAGTTTACACACAACGTAATCGTTTCATTTTTCACAACCTCACACTACAACAGCACACACACATACTCACATTAACCATTGAGTCTATTAGGAGGTATCTAGGCCTTGGTGTTGCCAGAGACTAGCAAGCACCTAAATCCTATTCGAGGACACTCGTTGGCGGTCACGTCCCAAATGGTCACCAACAGATCCATATCTTCTGTAGAGGACTTGATATTTTAGTTTGTCAATTGCTTCAAGTATAACTTAAAGCCAAACACCACACTTGACCAACTTATGAAGGTCAAGTAGGGATCCCTAAAACCTATGTAGAAGTTCATTTAACTATGGAATGAACTACTGGATGAAATACTAGAACCGATTGCTGAGGATCACCTTTTAGCCATACTTAAAGGAATGGTGAATGACTTTATGAAGTCAAAACTTTACAATCTTGACCCATGGTTTGTTAGCCAAGCATTTTTTCAAACCAAGAATATAGAGGATGTTGTGGAGGGTAATCATGATCTGGCCTATGCTACATATAAAAATCAACATACATAGAGAGACAAAAAGAAGAACAAATAAAACAACATGGCTATAGAAACTATGACTAAAGAAACAAAGACCACAAACCAAAAGCCAAGGGCCAATCCACCCAAGGCCCTCACTAATTGATGAGTGGCGAGTTACCCCTACACTCAACCATATGAATACAAGTGTTCACGCATAATCCGGTCAAAATCTGTAGACAAGCTAGTTATGGTATCTAGATAGTTAACATTGATCATAGTTTGCTGTCTTCCCACCTGGACTAGTATTTGCTTTGTCATGTATAGCTTAGTCCAGAGTGAGGTGTATGATATGATCCTAAGGTAATGCTACTCCTAGAGGAAATGGAAAATAACTTTGTTTTAAGATAATAGGGAGTGAGAGAAGAGAATCTAAGCTAGCCTAAGTGTGATGAGCATCTATCCTTAATCATCCATACACATCTGGGACCTTATGTACTACTTATAGGATTACCAAGCATATATTACTTGAGCGCTCCTAGATATGCTACTGGGATACCAAGTAGTCACACTTAAATGCTCGTGATTAAGTTGTACTCATTCCACATTTAATAACAAGGATAGTAAATGAAGGGTAAGAAATACTAATTAGGAAAACAATAAATAAAAATAATAGTAAGTAATTAAAACTAAGTGAATGCTGAAATGATGAAGTAATCTTGATCTTTATTATTGGTCATGTGTGTGTCCAAGTATGTCACACTCAAATAAAGGTTTTGTACAATTACGATCATAACACTACAGGCATGCACTGGGGAAAGAGTTGAGATGAACTAAAAATGAATAAAAAGACTCTACACTTACACCTACTAACTCTAACACTAACTAAATCTTTCCTATGTTCCCAAAAGTGGTATTTATAGGCTTACACAGGAACCACGATATTGTGTATCCGATATCGTTAGCCAGGCCACGATATCGTGTACTCGATATTGTGGATTTGATATCATGGGTCTGATATCGGAGCTTGAAAAATCATGGTTCATCACTAATGATCACAATAACCAACCATCAACCTTTGGGAACATTGCACAACAACAACTAGAACCAATTTGAAAAGGAAGAGTAGGTCTAAGTACATTGCTTTACCTCTAAATCCATCTAAGTTGCTAGACCAACTACTAAAGAGTGGGCACATGCAATACATAAACATGAGTGGCTATGCAAAATAACCAAGGATCCCACTCAAGTGATAAAGGATGATCCACAACTACCTAGGTACTTTAAATTGGATCACTTTTACTATTATCACTGATGAGACGTGACATGCACTATGCCGCGATATCACGGTCTGCTGCCATATCTATAAATAAGAGGCAGCACTCCCCTTATTGAGAAATCCTGGCTAGAAGTAGTGAAGCTCTGGCAGATTGATCACTCCAGAGTTAGAATTATTCCCCATGTGCCCACAGTAGGAGTCCTAGAGTGAACGACTCTTTATTCGAGCAGCTTGTAACCTGAACCCAAGTTGTGTACGGCAATAAAGATGAACTTGATTGGATAAACCTTGCAGCACGTGGTTTTATTTATTGTTATTTATTTACTGCTTTCCTAGTGCGTATAAGTATGACTTGATTACGAGCGTCTACGGACGTGTACGACTAATCAAGGAATCGGCTGCTTGTCGCAACGCGTGAGTACGACTTGACTACGAGCATTGACTGCTTGGTAACCCAGTAGCATATTCCAGGATTCTGCGCTTGGTAATCCCAGTGGTAGTTCAGTGTGTACGGCTAGTCAAGGAATCGGCTGCTCATCGCTAGGCTAGAACGTGTGATAAGTACGACTTAGTTACAAGCACCCACGAGTATGTACGGCC
>MNCI01018059.1:867887-911471 GCA_015680685.1 Gnetum montanum | reverse complement strand
CGGGATCAACTTCGCCACCTCGTGGATGGGCTACGAAATGAAACGAGAAGAACTCTTGGGACTTACGCCCAAGGGAGACTCTCCCAATTAAGAGCCCATGAAGTTGAAGTTTTGTTGGAACAAGTAGCGCAAGAAGAGGGTGAGCTACGTAAAAGAGAAAGTGCGGAGGAATACAACCGCGATCCCTCCCTTCGCAAGAAGGGAGTGAAATTCTGTGATGAGGAGGATGAGTCACCACTCGAAGAGTTGGTGAACAGGAAAACCGTGCTGATCCAAAAGTTAACAATGGAGGTATCGGCTAAGGTAGACCAAATATGGGATTCCTTAGACTCACGCATAGAAACAGTCCTGAAAATCGTAGAGGAATCTAAGGATGAGCAAAGTAGTGACAAAGGAAAAGTCAAGCAGAGAAACTTTAACCCTGCACATAACAAGGGTAAGGGAAAGATCTTTAACTTCGATGAGGCTGAAAATTCTGATTCAGACAATGATGGTGGATGTGAGGTTTGTTACTATGACCATCCTAAGGGATGTTATCCAATTATCTCACATCTGCAGGAGTCTGGGGTGTATGCATTATATCCAAGACTTAATCAACGGCAAACACCTCGAAGGTTACCTTATCCACAAGGTAACCCAAGGCAGTTCCACCAACCCTTGACGTATTATCCAAGTGGAATACCTCTGCAGCCCATTGGACAACACCAGCAGTGCCAATACCCACAGTCATGGGGGATGCCACTGCCAACACATCAATACCCTTACCGGTAGCCTGATCCTTACGGTTATTATGTGCAGCAGCCGATTTCTCCAGGTGACTCTATGAGTCACACTACCCCCCAACGTCACTACCAAGCTCGGGAGTACTTCAGAAGGACTCCTTCTTCTCCGGGAGACATCTCACATTCCGGCCATCCTCTAACTCCACTTGCACCTCTTCCTCAAGTCCTGCTCCAACAATGCAAGGCGAATTGCCTACCCAACCGCAACAACGTCACGCCACGAGAGCTGTAAATATTCAGAGTGTAAATATCCAACTGGGTACTAGTTCTAGCGATAACTGTACAAAAAGGAGACCTTTTTTCAGAACTAAAAGCCTAGACAAACTCTCGCAACAACAAACGGACAGGTACATGTATAGGCCTCTAACTACTAACACTTCGGAGCACCCTTCAGTCCAAGAGAGTGTAACGCATACGGTTATGTTAACCCATACCGTAACTGACTGGATCAAGGTAGGCCACCTTCCTAGGAAACTAACTGGTCCTGGAAGTTCCTTTATTTATTTGCAGATCACTGGAAATGCACCACATCGGGCTCTTCTCGACTCAGGTTCCGAAGTCAACTTAATTTTGCAGAAGATGTATCACGCCTGGAACCTGCCTCAACTTAAGAAGAGCAACATCCAACTAGAGCTGGTAGACCAGTTCATCACCATTCCCTTAGGATTGGTGGAGGATGTTATTACCACTGTGTGTGGTTGGTCCTACCCAGCGGATTTCCTAGTGATCCATGTTAACAACAACGAAAGGGACTTTCCCATTATAATGGGAAGGGCATAGCTAAGTATAGTGGACGCATGCCTTAGGATATGTGATCTTTCCTTGGAAATCTCTAATATTAACATATGTGGAAAGATCGAGAAGAGGATAGTTCCATGCATCACATACAGTGATTCATCGGGTGATGACACGGAGGAAATGTCTCCATGTCACAGGTGTGCCCAGGAAACTCTGCAACAAAGATGCCTGTATGTAGCAACCACACAAGAAGTAGTAGACACCCCGTGGTTGACAGCTTCTCATAAGAGCAAACAAATATGCATGGAACGAACTGAGGCAACTCATGCCAACAACCGTGGCATAGACACATTGGAACGTGAGCGTCGCCAACTTCCACCCCTGAATCTAAGATCATCAATTGGGAGAAGTTGGGCACTTCTTAGAAATTCAAATAGGCGCTCACTATTTCGGATCTCTCCCTTACAACTCAGTCATGGGGGAGATGGCCACCTATGCTAACCATATGGGGCCCTCAGTTCTTTTTCAGTTTTTGTTTTACACGTTTTTGTTTTACAACGTTTTTGTTTTACACATTTTTGTTTTACAAATTTCTTTAACTTTTCTTATTTTTTGTTTTACAACATCGTTATATTTTTCTATCTTTGTGTGTGTGTGTGTGTGTGTGTCATCCATCATGTAAATTCGTCACCCAATAAGTGTTCGGGCCGATGGGATGAACTGTTTTTCATTGATTGCTAATGTTTGGTTTTTACCTTTAAGTTACATTGTTGATACTAAGGTATGTTCTTTTGATATGGCAGGCAATGAGATCACTTCATCCATCCATCCATCAAGTCTATGGTTTCCCTTGGCTTGGAAATGTACAGTTCCCTTTTAATAAGAACTTCAATGAACAGGTGACTGGGCATTTCTCAAACTAAGGAAGGACTCAAGGATTGCAAAGGGTGTGACTTCAAGGGAACTTGATGTTTTTGTGTTGGTCATTCACTTGGGTGCTTGGATGTTTTCTTCTTGGGTTTTCTTGCCGTTCCGATGTTACCCAATAATCGGAAGTTGAGACAATAAAAATAAGAAGTCTTTGCATGGTGTGGTCCCCACGCATACAAACACAAAAAAAAAAGAACAAAAAAACAAGCAAAAAGCAAAAGTGAGGATTTAAAGCACACCCCTTAGACAGAATAAAATTTGGGCTACCAGCACTGGTTATGGAACCAAAGTGTTCCCTCTAACTAAGGCCCTTCTCACTTCCCATTCTCTCCTTTGTTTCGTTGGAATGGTGGTGGCTCTTTGACGATGTATCCTTGTTCTCCAAGTGGATGGTCTAACCAAATGCATTGATGCAAAGTCACTGGAAGTGGTTAGTTTGAGGCCCAAGTTGGAATGAGATTCGCCAAGTCACATTAATCATGAAACACATAAGGGGCTGTACACCACCTTGTTCTTGGGATTCCATTCCACTTCTCTTCTTTCCATCCTTCTTTCCATTGTTCACCTCATTTCCGGTTGTATCATTAGTATATATTTTGGTTGATGCATTGTTTTCTTTTTGGTAAATTCTTACGGTTAAGACTTTAACTCTTTTTCCAAAGGACATTCCCAGCGCCTACGGACTCTTTGAGTGAGGGATTGTCAGGGCATTAAGGGCATGAGCCTGCTTTGGGGAGGACCCACTGACATTCCTATTTGGAACATTAGTTCACTTCTTTTCCTTAACAATTTTGCAATTAATTTTATTTTTGTTCATTTCCATCTTGACATCACTTCATCGATGCCATAGTTGTCCCTTTTTACCTATCTTTCTTACTCCTTTTCTTTCTCCATTCTAATGCTACAGGAGGCTCGCGATTAGTCATGGGGGTACAGGGCCTAATTTTTCGATTTTTATCCTAAGCCCCGCATTTTTTCTTTTCTCTTCCTAACCCCTACACCTTCGGTAGTCATCATCCACATTTTCCCAGATCCATATCAGCCATACCACAACTTAGCCAAGGAACTTACATCGAAGTAAGGTATTATTTACTTAATGATTCAATTACCCTTGCTAATATATGATTGTGTTGTGAGTGCAGATGGCCATCATACAACAATGGAATGGACTGGAGCAAACACTTGGAGTGGAGCAGCATTGAAGCCGCTATGCAAGGAGCAAAATTGATAATGCGCTTACGGATGGACAACGAAAGGCGCAATCTAGGGTTGGCAACAGCAAGACTCTTCTCTCTTCTTCTCCTCTATTCTCTCTCCTCTTTTCTCTCAGCTGCCAACTGTGGCCTGATGTCATTGTAATAAGGTGTTCACCCTTGTTATCATGAACACCAGTTTTTGTCAAATCTTGTAATAAAGACCATTCACATGTCATCCCATTAGTTTCATTTCCCCTAATAATCCCATACCTACTTGATATCATTGTAAGGAACTCGAGGACGAGTTTTCATTCAGTCATGGGGGTATGATGAGACGCGACATGCACTGTGCCATGATATCGCGTACGCGATATCGCGGTTGCCGTNACCTGAACCCAAGTTGTGTATAGCAATAAAGATGAACTTTATTGGAGAAACCTTGCAGCACGTGGTTTTATTTATTGTTATTTATTTACTACTTTCCTAGTGGGTACAAGTATGACTTGATTACGAGCGTCTACGGACGTGTATGGCTAATCAAGGAATCGGCTGCTTGTCGCAACGCATGAGTACGACTTGACTACGAGCATTGACTGCTTGGTAACCCAGTAGCATATTCGAGGATTCTACGCTTGGTAATCCCAGTGGTAGTTCAGTGTGTACGGCTAGTCAAGGAATCGACTGCTCATTGCTAGGCTAGAACGTGTGATAAGTACGACTTAGTTATGAGCACCCACGGGTGTGTATGGCTAGCTAAGGAATCGGCTGCTTATCACACTTAAGCTAAATAGGTGCCTCAGTACGACCACTTCGAGCACTTGCATAACGTGTGGTGATCCCAGTAACGATTAGTGTTTGGTAAGCCATAGTTGCATAGTTCAGGGTGTGGTCGGTAAGTGGGAACGGATGCTGACGCTAGTTAATTTAGACTTAGGACATTAGTTAGAGTTAGTTAGTTTCTCAACCCTTTCTCCCATAGCTTAGGCGATAAGCCTAAAAATACCAAAAAAATCACATACCTCAGACTTACTTAACCATACACCATGACACTTACAAGCAAGCCTGGGAAGACAACGAACGATTAACCCCAAGTGTTTCTTATGGTGTTAAGGCATTTAGTCTGCGAAGTTCGACCGGATCGCGTGTGCACGCTCGTATTCATATGGTTGAGTGTAGGGGTACCTCGCCACTCATCAATCACCGACTGCTTGGTCATGACACAGACTTCTACCTCATGTTGAAGGTTGACCTACAGAGGATGATAGATAGGGAGAGCTATTTTTAGATGATTTAAACCTAGTCTAGCCACAAAATTAGTCAATTTAGGTTTACAAAGACCCATTGAATGCTAATGATAGTCCTTACACTATTTTAACATTCAACATTGATGATGATCAGAGATCCTGAAGAGAACCATTTGTGATTTGAGTATCCCCTTGTGATGAAAGAGCTACTTTAGCCTCCACTGGCTCAAGATCCCCTTTTGTCATAAGAGTACCATCACAAGTGCCTTCAAGGGAACCTTGTTTCATTAGGGTACCCTAGCCTAACACAACCCAATTAGTCGTAGCCCAACCAATTGTACAACAACCTTTTATGATGGCTAATACTACTACCTCTTCTTCAAAACTAATGGTTGGCAACCAAAAAGCCTCAACCAAGCAAAGGAAGAAGCATAATCAAAAGCCTAGTAACAAGGGTGACAAGTAGGTAGATTCATGAATGGAAGTGGGTCCACCGAGGCCTACTCTAGTATTAGCAATACCCATGACCTCCTCTACCCAACTTTCTTCAACTAATAAGCCATAGGAGGACTCCAAAATCCATAACTAGAAGAATGAGGAAAAGCCCCAATATCCACAAGCTAAAGCCAAAGTTCTTATTTTGGGGCACATGAAGAAAGTATAGCACAATTGGGGTGATAATCCCATGGACAATGATAAAAACTTCCTCAGCATGATGAATTAGATTAAGTAATCCATCAAGCAGAAGAACATAAATTTAAGCTTGTATGACTTGATCATGACTTTTGCCACACATCGTGAGGTGCTAGTCAAAATATTGGCTTCCATCCCCATTAGGGAGGACATCCTTGCTAATGAAGAATCCATCCATACAATGATGGTTTCTCCCTCACCAAGGGAGGAGAAGTCAACACTCATAATATTTCATGATAGTGAAATCAAGGTTAATTCCCAAATTGGTGAAGTAACTAGGGATCATTTATTCATAACAATACATGTAGGGTAGTTTGAAATGCATCAGGTGCATGTTGATGATGAAGCCACAACTAACTTCATTCCATGCACCATTGTTGAATGCTTGGGCCTAACTGAGTAGATACAGCCTACATCAACAGCTGTCCTCAAGTCTTTTAACAAATCTAGGGTTGTCGTCAAGGGGTCCATATCCTTAGAATTTGTGGCAGGAGAGTAATTCCCCACAACCACCAATTTCTTGGTGTTGGAGAAGACACCAAGGTTCAACCTTATCCTAGAAAGATCGTGGATGGCTTAATTATGGGCCATGTCCTCACCCATTCATCAAGAAATTCATCTTCCTTATGAGGGATGTGAAATCATCATTCATAGTGATAGCATGTTTCCCTTGGTTGTTAACCATATGAACATAGAACAGGGGTCTGAAGTGGAGCTTTAAGAAGAAGCTCCCAACATGAAATCCATCAACCTAAGAGAGAATAGAAAGCCAATGATGATAACAATAAGCAAAAAGATACATTATGGGATGAACTTCCTTTTAACATCATTAATCAAGGTGATGGTGAATACAAACTTGTGCAAAGTAGACCTTACTCATTCCCTAATCTTTCAAAGATTAGGAAGAATCTACACAAGTGAAGTGCAGCATAACTTTTCCATCCCATGCCCTTATAACTATATGCCTTGATAGCCATGTAGCCTGACCTCTTTTTCTTAATTTGATATACCTTTTCATGTATTTTATTTTACTCTTTATGCACATAGTCTAAATTTCTATTTTCATTTGCATTTTTAATTATTTATTATAGCCTTTCTTTTTCTTTACTTTTTCTCATGTTATAAACATCAAAAAAGTGTTAAAAACTTTAAAACATAAAATTGCCAAAAAAAATATAAGTTTCTTTTTCATCACAGACTGCTAAGACTCTAAATTGGCATCATGGCCCACCATGACCTTAAATTGGCAAAGATAATCACATAACACAGCCCACCATGGCTTAAAACTGGCAATGTAACCACAATGTAACATGGCCCACCATGGCCTTAAATTTGCAAAATCATACAAGCTGTGCCCATCGTAGCCTAAAACTACCAAACGTCTCTTTCATTATTTTTTATTTAGTCTTTTAGGACATCAATTATCCATTTAATTTTATAACCAAAATTTTCAACATAGGCATTCATAATGCTTACTAGAACAATATATATAGTGAAAAATGAAACCAAAATTTTAAATTTAAATTTAAAGTGTCCATACCATACATGGCCATGACCATACTATGTGGCAAAAATGTCAAAAATAATAATAGCCATCTATAACATAGTCTTGGCTAACAATAGCCATTAATAGTAAAACAAAAATATATAACCAACATGCTAAACTTGGATGATGGAGACTACTGACTAGTGTCTAGAGGAGGAAGTGGTGGGGCATCCCCACCCTCACTACTAGGGCTACTAATTTCTCTCGATGCATGAAATACAACAACACATAGCTAGTTAGTGATCAATAGCCAAAACCATGACTTGAAACAAAAACTAAAATATATCAAACTTGTGGATATCCTAGCTCCATAACTTTTAGGGGTAGATGTAGAAGGCCCTCCTTTAAATGATGGAGGATCTAGTCCTCCATCATGTTAACCCTGTCAACATCCCCAAGATCAATGCTGGAAAGGATGCTAGTCTTGTCTATTGTAGTCTAAGTAGGTGGCTCCCAAGTAAGAACAACCATAGAGGTCTCGCCTACAGTAGTGGTAATCTAAGGAGTAGCAAATTGCTCCACCATGAGAGTACTCTTAAAAATATTATAAGAAATCTTTTCCTAGATCCCCTAGATGAATAACTCTCTCTTATACTATTCTACTAACTCCTCCTTGAGCCACTTGAGGTAGGTCCCATGATTTTCCTTGTATTGTTGCTTGTGATCCTTTTGTTTCTTACCCCACTTTAGGACCCAAGCGTGGTGATCTTTTCAATTCTTGACCTTTTGGGAGATGAGATCCATCTGCATCTATTGTTTTACCATCTCTCATAAGAGCACTACTTTATCCTAAATGATATGCTAGTTGCGGGCCCATGTGATCTCCTTGGTCTGAAATTCCCCTAAGTTAGCCACTTGGGCTTCCACAAAGGCCTTGGGATCTCGGAGATCTCTAATCATCTTCTCTTGCCATTGAGTATTTTCCCTTAAGGTCACAACTTCCTTCCATAGGATTTGATTGGACCTCTCTAGCTTCCATGAATTTTTAGCACACAACATTGCTAAATTAGTAGTAGTCTCATACAACTTCAAGGGTACACTAGATGCATCAAAGGGAAGCTTGGGCAAGGAGTCAATCTCCATGTCTTAGCTAGGGTTCCAATTCATAGAAGGCATTGTATAACCAAAAATATAGTCATAAACATGGTGTAACCATAACACAAAGATATTAAAATAACTAAGGCATATAAAACAAAGTCCTTACCTATCTTGGGTGCAACTTGGTGTAACCAGTCAATGATGTCCTTAGCCATACTGTGCATGAACTCCACCTTGTCTAGGACCTCTATCCATGGTTTCATATGAAAATTAGGAATAGGGGCTTGAGTTGGTGACTCAAGAACTATTATGATGAGTGACAAGGTACCCCTATGCCCAACCATATGAATCACAAGCATTCACATGCAATCCAATTGAATTTCGCAGACTATAGTTACTAACTACACTAGAGCTAAATAGTGTGTGTGTGTGTGTGTGTTGTTTGTTCATTATCTTTCCAATCCCACTTGTGGAATGCAATTGTATGGTTAAGTGTGACTGAGGCATATGTTTTTTATTATTTTGTGTTTTTTATGGGATTACTCACCTAGAACAAGAATAAAAGTAAGAGTGATTAAAAATAGAAGTGATTAATTGCTAAGTAAACTATAGTCTAATCTAGCCTAACACAAGTAACCATTCCCACTTCCCGAACACATCCTGAACTTCGTGTGAACACTGCTGGGTTGTCAAATGCTAATCGTTTCTGAGCTACCAAGTGTCACACATATGCTCAAACGGGTCGTGCTTGTGTAATTTAATGATTTTCTTAATTGATCAAAATGAATTGATACATAAATAACATTAATGTAAATTGTAGGAAATAACAATATGTAAATGCATAAGAAAGAAAATCTCAAGTACTACAAGGAATGGATCAAAGAGCTCATCTTTATTGCCAACACAATGGTGTGCTTAGGTACATCAATTCTTGAATAAAGATCTGTTCACACTTAGATCTCTTGCTGTGGACACTTGGAAAATATTCTAACTTTCAAATGGACAAACTGCAAGAGCTTCACTATTGACTGCTAAAAACCTACTCCCAATTGTGTGTCGAGGCACTGTATTTATAGACTTGTGAGTAACCTTATACGATATTGCATTTTAGGCCACGATATCATGTACCTGATATCGCCTAATATTGGAGTCATGAAAATTACAATTTATCATACCCCCACGACTAAATGAAAACTTGTCCTTGGGTACAGAAGAAGAGGAACAAGTCCTTTACAAAATATAATAGGGGGTGTGGACTTATTTGACTGACATGCAGAGTGACATAGAGAAAACAGAAAAATATAGAAGTGCTCGAGCATACAATATTACAATGGTGTATAACATTGGATGTTCATGACAAAAGGAAGGAACACCAATGAATCCAAAGGACATCCAACCCCTCTTGGAAATAGAAGAATGAGGGAGAGGTAGAAGAGATCCAATAGTCATAAATAATCTCCTGTAAGTGATATGGTTGCATCCTCCTTGGTGATGACAGTCCTGCTTCCAGTCCATGCTTCCCATTGCAATCACAATAAAACCAAGGATTAGTATTTATAGTACAATGGATAATGGCTGAGTACCTTGTCTTGTTGTTGATTTTACCTAGCTAGGTTATGATTGTGATAGACTGGTTACTTGATGTTGTTAGTGGAAAGACTGATGAATGGGTTAAATAAGAGAAGCAATCCGTACAATTTAGAAAAAGCTTAACACAAGGAGTATTGGAAAGAGGGTATTCACAACAATAAAAAGGAATTCATTAGAAACAATTGTGAAGGTGTGTACAGCTAGATGACATGGATGGGGCAAATAAAAAGGATTTGATTGTAACAATGTCTAAGGATAAAGAACTTAACTTAACCAAACCAAAAGATATGTAAGTGGGTCCTCCCCAAAGTAGGCACAAGCCTTTTATGCCCTTGCATAACTTCAAACCAAGGAATCTGTGGGCACCATGGATGATTAATGGTTTTGGAAAGTTAAGTACAAAAATCCAAAAGTAACTGACTGAGAAACCAAACACAACAAACTATAATATTAAATCAAAACATGAAATCGACAGTGAGGTAAGGCATGAAAAGCATAGATGGATGACAGAGAGAGTGAAATGGAGTTCCTAATTGTGGTCACATACAGTCCCTTGTGGAGTTTGTGATTAATTGACTTGGTAGGATCCTTCCTCAGTCTAGATCAAAACCAATCACTTTCAGTGACTTCGCATTTACATTCTAAGGTAAGTTCATCCCCTGAGACACAAGGATGCTTCTACAAAACAACCACCATTCCAAATTGGAGTGAAGGTAGGAATTGAGAAAGGGCCTTAGTTAGAGGAGACAAGACAAGTCTCATAACTAATGCTTTGAATTCCCATGTTTTTTTTTGAATGGAAACCACACTATGTAAAGACCCATGCAGTTTTTGCATTTATTTTGTCCAAGAAGTGTGCTTTGAATCCTCATCTCCCCTTCTTTTTTTCTTTGTGATGAGAACCACACCATGCAAGGACTTATTTGAATTCCTATTATGAAATGATGCATAATAGTGAAAAGCTTCCAAAAACACTCATGTACATAGGAAAATAGAAAAGCACAAGGAATACTGCATCCCTTTGAAGCCACACCCTATCCAAACCTTTGATTCTTTTCCAATTGCAGAAACTACACAAGTCACCAATTTATTAAGGTTGTATTAATGAAGAAGAGATTGAATGCTTCCAAAATAAGGAAAATCATAGAGTATGTGGATGGGTGGATGATGTGAACTCATATCTTGTTACATGAAAAGAAACCATATCCTAGTTGTTAGTAACAACATTCAAAGTCAGAAACCAGACATCAACAATCAAATTACAAATAAAGCATACCACCATCGAATAGTACATTACCATTACTCCTACCACCTTATTAGTAGAAGAAGTAGAGAAACATGTCAAACATAAGAAAACATAACCATAAAAGAAAGTAAAAGAGTAGAAAATAAATATTGAATATATTAACATTAGTGTAAAACAAAAACTAAGGGAAAACCAATAACCTTAAAAATACAAATATGTAAAAAAAAATGGAAAACAAATAAGATGAAAAAAAAGTTGTAAAACCAAAAATGTGGAAAATAAAAAAAAAGTCAAAAACTAAGGAGCCACCTAAGGTGTTAGTATGGGTGGCCATCTCCCCCACGACTAAGTTGGAAGGGAGAAATCCAAAAGGTTAAGCGTGGTTGTCCATTTGATGAGGTGTTTGTTGTGTTGGTTGGCTTGAGCTCATGGAAAGGTTTTATTTGTTGTATGTTAACTAATTATTTTTTGTCTAGGTTTTTAGGTTTGTACATGATCATGGCCCTAAATGGAAAAGTCTCATCAATAATGTAAGGTCCTTTCCACAATGTTTGGAATTTGGTTCATTGGGGTACATGTGTAGGATTCTAATAAAGAACCTTGTCTCTTGGTTGAAACTTAACTTTTCTTATTTTGAGGTCATGGTGTTTCTTGTTGAATGCCTTATGCATCTCGTTGGATGACAAGGCCATTAGCTAATTTTTTTTAGCAAGTTGAGACTCATTAATCGTTCTTTCTGTGCTAGACTTACATCTAGGTCAAGGTCACAGGTTGTAGAGAGTGTATGGAGCTTGGATTGGATGGGCAATGTTAGTAGTTTTTTGTACATAAGCTCATAGGGAGAATAACCTATGGGAAGCTTCCATGTGGAGCGATAAGCCCAAAGGGAATCATTTCATTTAGTGCTTCAGTCCCTTCAGTATTTACTAATGGTTCGCGTTAAGATTTTTGTAATCTCCCAATTAGTAACTTCAACTTGACCATTAGCTTGGGGGTGATATGGTGTTGTGAATTTATGTTCAATCCCCAAGCATTGCATTAGCTTCTAGAAAGTGGCACTTATAAAATGAGTTCCATTATCAAAAGTTAATGCATGAGGTACACGAAACCTATTTACGACATTTTGTTGTACAAATTGAGCAGTAGTGGTGGATGTACAGTCGATGACAGTTGTTGCTTCTTCCCACTTGGAATAATAGTAAACTATGACTATTATATATGCCTTTTCATTTGATAAAGGTATGATGGGAACCAAAAGTTAATGTCCCAAATGTCGAATGGTTTAAAAGGTTGTATCCATTATTGTGGTCTCTTCATTTGAGCTATCATTCCACCATCCCTCTGGTAACAATCACAAGCGCAGATGAATTGATGTGCATCCTTGAAGATTGTTGGTTAATAATACCTTGCCATGAGGATTTTTATGGTTGTGCATGTCCCAGCACAATGGCCCCCACAAGGACCTTCATGAGCATCCTGAAGAACGTGCAGTTGATCTGTATCATGGACACACCAACATACCAGGTCATCATGATAGACCTTGTAAATTTTTTCATTAATCTCCATGAAATATTTGACCTGGTGAAGAAACTGTTGTTTCTTTCTAGTGTCCAACCCTTGCAGTAGTTCTTGCTTGAGTAGATAAGTGAGGATGGTGTCATACCATTTTGGTTCATTGGGCATTTGTGCATTAATAGCACCTACAAGGAGAGATTCATTAGGGAATTGATCAAACAAAGCACTCTCTTTCTTCTTGTCATCCCATCTTAGTTACAATAAGTGATATGTGACCATATTCTCCACACCTTTACAATCTACCATTGTGAGATTAAATTCTTGGAAAATCACAAGCCACCATATGACATGGGGGCTCACTGTTGATTTGTTCATTAGAAATTTGATGGCACTATGATCTACGTGCACAAACACTTTGTAGTCAAGCACATAGTGCCTGAACTTTTCTAAGGAAAACACCACTACCATCAACTCCTTTTCTATGGTGGTGTAGTTTAGTTATGCACCTGTGATGCTCCAGCTTGCATAGTGAATGTAATATGGACATTTTTGATCATCCATATATGTAAGAACTACCCCCAAAGCATAATTCGATGCATCAGTCATCATATGAAATGGTCTAGACCAATTTGGTGCTTGAAGAATGGGATTTCAATTAGCTTTTGTTTCAATTGTTGAAATGATGATTCACATGCAGGGATCCAAAAAAATGATACATCCTTCTTCGTCAATCTACTAGCTTGGTGATTTTGAAAAAATTCTTGATAGATCACCAGTAGTAGCCAGTATTTCCAAGGAATGGTCAAACTTCTTTGACTGTTTCAAGTTAACAAGTTATTCCTTGGATGACCCTTATTTTTCTAGGGTCCACCTTGATTCCTACCTTTGAGATGCGATGCCTTAAGACTGTGCCTTCCTAGACCATAAGATGGCTCTTTTACCAATTGAGCCAGAGGTTTGTTTTGACATATTTTTTTAACACTTGCTCAAGACTATCCAGAACTTGCTCAAACATAGCTCCATAGGTAGAAAAATCATCCATAAAAACTTCTACCCTACTACTAATTTGCTATTGAAAAATGATGAGAACTAATCATTGAAATGTGGTTGGGGCACTGCAAAGACTAAATGGCATCTATTGGTAAGCAAATGTCTCCCAAGGACTTGTGAAAGTTGTCTTTGCTTGGTTCTCTAGTGTAATCCAAATTTTGTTATAGCCACTGTAACCATCTAAAAAGCTGTAAAAGTTGTGCCCCAAAATGGTGTCTAGAACTTGGTTGACAAAATGCAACAAAAAATGATCCTTGAAAGTTGCCATGTTGAGCAACTAGAAATCAATGCACACCTGCCATTTTCCTCCTTTCTTTGGCATGATCATAAGAGGGCTAACCCACTCACTATCTATGATAGGGTAGATGAATCTCACTTTGAGGAGTTGTTCAATCTCCTCTTTGACAATCTATTTTATCTTGGGATTCAAATGTCACTACGACTATTGTTTTTTCTTGATGGCAAGGTTAGTGTATATTTAGTGTTGGTATATTCTTGGATCTATCATAGTGAGTTTAGAATATGACCAGGCGAAGGTTGTTGACCATTTTTCCATAAATTTTATCAATTTTCTTTTTTGTTCTGCACCAAGCTTGGCATTAATGATAACCGACCTCCCATTTTTAAAAAATACATACTTCATTCCAATCGATAGATTTTTCAATTCAAGGGGCTCTTGTTTAAAACTATCAGGAATTTCTAGCTCACCCAAATTGACATCATCATTTACTCCTTTGGAGAGCTGGTGGTGAACTTGGTCAAGTTCATCCATACTTGTAATGTACTCGTACATTAGGCCCTCAGTCGGATCCATGCATAATGCACTACTACTAGTATCAACTGTTAGCCATTGGGTGCTCTCTTGTTTTGTGGTTGCTATGTATAGAAATCTTTGGATATCAGCTTCTGGTGCACACTACTTGCATGTAGAGATAGGTGTGTGCTTTACTAACCATAACTTTTGCACACAATGGCACCTTGAATTACTGTATGTGATACATGGAACTATCTTCTTCTCAATCTTTCCAAATTCATTTTCTTTTGATATCTCCAAGGAAATATCTCTAATGCTCATTTTGGCATAAAAAATACTTAGCCATGACCTTCCATAATAATTGGAAAGTCCCCCTTGCAGTTCTCTACTTTGATTACTAGGAAATCAGTGGGATATGACTACTCACAAACGGTGGTGATGATGTCTTCAACTAGTCCCAATGGAACAGTGATGGACTGGTCTACTAGTTCTAGCTGGATTTTGCTCTTTGTCAAAGGAGGAAGATTCCACATTGTATACATCTCATGCAAGATCATATTAACACCAGAACTAGAGTCAAGAAGAGCTTTGCAAGGTTCATTCCCAGCAATTTGCAAGTAAACTAGGGAACTTTCGAGATCAGTTAATTTTCTGGGTAGGTTACCAGCTCGAATCTAATTAGATATAGCATGTGTCAGCATTACAGTATGGATTTGGGAGGGATTTTGATTTGATGGAGACTCAGATAGAGAGGAAATAGAGTAAGGTGGAGTAGCAAGGTTACCAACCACTGATGTATTCAAGGGCTTTGGTGGACTGCAAGGTTAGAAGAAGGTCTTTTCTTTGTTTGTGGTTTTGACTTGCTAGATGGATTAACTAATTGTAGGTTAACTACCCTCGTAGCATTCCTTTGCTGTGGTTGTGCAGGCAATTCATCCTACATGGATGGAGTAGGCAGTAGTTGTGCAGGGGGTGGAGGAGTAGGTGTAGGAACAGGAGGTGCATGAGGATAGTAGGTGGTATCCCTCCTTGGATAGGGTGATTGGTATGTTGTAGGAGGGTAGTAATGAGATTGTTAAGTAGCAATATGATCAGAGGAGTCCCTTGGAGATGAAGGTTGCTAAACATAGTAACCATAGGAATTTGGTTGTTGGTAAGGGTATTACTGTCTTGAAGGCAGCAATGCCCACGATCATGGTTGCTGCCACTGCTGGTTCACTTCATAAGGTTGTAGAGGAGTTCAAATTGGATAGTACTACTGTGGTTGGTGGAATTGTTAAGGATTTCCTTGTGGATAAGGCAATCTTTTGGGTGTTTGCCTTTGTGAAAGTTGTGGATGTAAGGCATACACCCCAGATTCCTACAAGTGTGATACAACTGGGAAACATCCCTTAGGATGTTCATATCGGTAGACATCACATCCACCATTATTATCTAAGTTACTATCCATAGCCATCTCTATCATAGCTATTTTACCTTTACCTTTAGATTTGGCATGTTCAGCTTCCTTACGTATTCAACGTTCTTGCTCATCACCTTGCTTCTTGGACTCTTCAGCAATTTTTAAAACAACTTGAAATCTATTGTCCATGGAGTCCCATAATTGATCAAACTTAGCTGTAATTTTTTATTACAATTTTTGAAATGAAAATGTTTTCTGATTCACCACCTCATCTATGGTGAATTCATCCTCAATATTACAAAATCTAACCTCCTTTTTCCAAATAGAAGGGTCTCTATTGTATTCTTCTGCACTTTCACATTTTCTTAGCTCTCTCTCCTCCTTGACTACCTACTCAATTAGTCTTTGTATCCAACAGGAGCTTAACTCTGTCAATCTCCCTTGGGCATAGATGCCAAGGGTTTTCTTGGTTTCAGACTGCAACCCATCTACGATATGGCAAAGTTGATTAAGTTGAGGGTATTTGTGGCTAGGACACCTATGCAATAGAGAGTAGTATCGGCCAATAGCAGCATCCAAGGGTTCATGATTTCCTTATTTCCACCCTTGAATTTGTTTTCTTAAATTAGATACTCGGGAGTATGTTTGATATTTGTCATTAAATAGTTCCAACATCGTACTCCATTACTTGATTGATTCTAGGTCTAAGGATCGATACTAACTTTTTTCTTCCTTTATAAGTGTCCTTGGAAATAATTTCAGCTTTTGCCAATCATTTTCAATATTTTGTAAGGCACATGCATCCTAGAAGGCCTGAAGATGGTTTTGTGGATCAGCATCATATCCTCCCTCAAACTGAGGAATATTGTTCATATTAAGTCTCTTTATTCTATTGTCCTTCACATGCCTAGTTGGAATTCTCACAGCCTCTACAATGTTTAACATGCCCCAAGTAGCAAGTAGAGGTTTATCAAGGCCATGATGATGGTGCCTATGATGTTCCCTACTACCCCTTCTTTCTTGATAATGGAACTCTATGGATTGCCCATGTCTTCAATCACGATTATCCCGATGGTCCCTTCTATTATTTTGGTCCCATCGGTTACTTCCATCATGGTTATTTCTTTTGCAGCCATGATCTAAACTAGATGAAGAAGAACACAATGACAATGAAGGGGAGGAAGAAGGGGAACTTGCTCCACACTGATGCTTATCATCCTTCCTTTGATGCTTGTGACCATGATCGTGATCATGATCTCCTTTGTTCCCCTTTTCTTGACTTGCTTCTCTAGATCCATTTTTGTCATTAGATCCATTTTGACTAGGACCTAGATTATGGAATATAGATTGTACATTTTAGTTGAGGGCTTCTTGAATGAAGTCAAAGAGAGGAGATTCACTAACGAAATGGTCACCTTCATCAATTGGGCCAAGTAGAGGTGGAAAGATGTTTGACCCCTTGCCCTTCATAAGCTCATGTTGATGCTCCAGTTGCTGATCCCTTAATCTTTATGCTTCAGTGGGATGATAATCCCTTGATTTGGGATCTCACATCTCATATTCTCCATGGAGATGTTGAAGCCTATGTTGTATGAGCATTAGTTGAAGCATTGTTGGAATAAATCAGTCAGGTGGCAACATAATTTTTCCTTCCATATCATGCCACCGCATTAGTTCATCTTGATGTAAGATGAAGGTAAAGTCTAGTACATACTCATTAGGATGAGCATATACCACTTGGTATTGTTGAGGTACTTAAACTACCTTGGGTGGAGATGGGCTCCTGTGAGAAGAAGAAATTTTGTGTTAATAAATAGTGTGCAGTTGAGATTTAATTTAATGATAATATTAATAATTTTTGTTTTCATAGGATTTGACTATCAGGGTTCAAACAACAAGGTTACTAAATTTCACTAGGCTTAGATAGCGCACAAAGAACTATAGTCCCTAGCAATGATGCCAATGATGAGCGGCAAGGTATCCCTACGCCCAACCATATGAATCATAAGTGTTCATGTGCAATTCGGTTGAATTCCATAGACTATAGTTACTAAGTACACTAGAGCTAAACATTGTGTGCATGTTGTTCATTTGTTGTCTTCCCAGTCCCACTTGTGGTATGCAATTGTATGGTTAATTGTGACTAAGGCATATGATTTTTATTGTTTTGTGTTTTTTATGGAATTACTCACCTAAAACAAGAATAAAAGTAAGAGTGATTAAAAATAGAAGCGATTAATTACTAAGTAAACTATAGTCTAATCTAGCCTAACAAAAGTAACCATTCCGACTTCCCAAACACATCCTGAACTTCGTGCGAACACTACTGGGTTGTCAAACGCTAATCATTTTTGAGCTACCAAGTGTCACACATATGCTCGAATGGGTCGTGCTTGTGTAATTTAATGATTTTCTTAATTGATCAGAATGAATTGATACATAAATAACATTAATGTAAATTTTAGGAAATAACAATATGTAAATGCATAAGAAAGAAAATCTCAAGTGCTGCAAGGAATGGATTAAAGCGCTCATCTTTATTGCCAACACAATTATGTGATTAGGTACATCAATGCTTGAATAAAGATATGTTCACACTTAGATCTCTTGCTGTGGGCACTTGGAAAATATTCTAACCTTCAAATGAACAAATTGCAAGAGCTTTGCTATTGACTGCTAAAAACCTACTTCCAATTGTGCACCTGGGCACTGTATCTATAGACCCGAGAGTAACCTTGCAATATCAAATGTACAATATCACATCTCAGGTTGCAATATTGTGTACCTGATATCATGGCCACCTTGATATTGAAGTGATGAGAAACATAATTTATCATACTATAAGCATAATAATCATCAAGTGATTAGGACAGAAACCAAACTTAAAGCAATAGGATATAATGAAAGAGTTAAGGCATGGGCATACTAGGCTCTTCTTCTTCTTCTTTTGGAATGATGATGGGGAATGTACCCAACACCACCTCATTGAACAAAGCATCTAGATCAATTATGTTTGCCTTAGGTTGCTGTAGGAGTGCCTCTTTGCATGCCTTTGTTCTTCCTCTATGGTAACTTGGACTATGAGGACCTAATGCTTGTCTACAACCATAGCACATAGAAAACTGACTAGCATATGAAACCATAATATAATCATAACTTTCAAAATAAAAGAAATTATCCAAAACTTAAATGAAGGTAGTGCTTCTTCCATGGGCCTCTTGAGTTTCTCCCTAGCTACCCCTTCGACATCCCTACATCATCATTTGATCTCTAGGATGCTCACTAGAAGTGTGAGGGGCTTCTTATCATCCTTATTATTAGGGGAATCACACTGCCTACCATTAAGATCCTTGTGGTAATGGACAAAAAATCATCCATCCCCTCTGGTGGGTTTTAGGCCTACACCATTGGATAAATGTGCTTTATCCAAGAAATAGAAAGTTCATGAAAAATCAAGGTTTTATGTGGCTATGATATCAAACATTTGATATTGAAGCTGTGATATCAAATCCCTAATATCAGGGCACAAGATACAATGTTGAATATTTGACATTGCAGACACCTACAGGCCTATATATATGATACTTAGATGCATGGTCCGAAAAATAACTTTCATTTCAACCATAGGTAGACTCTTGTAGTTTTTCTTCATAGTTCAAAAATAAAGTGAATTCTAGTAGTGCAATGTTGAGCAGTTGTCTGAAATCTTTTTATTTGAGTGAAGTCCATGTAGGCACAATTCATGAAGGAAATAAAGATCAAGATTTCTTTCCATCATTGTAGAATCCACTTAGCTTTATTGTTTTACTTAACATAATTCTTAATGTTTTCTTAGCCTAATTAGTTGCATTTTTAAGTACTTTACTTTCCTTATTTATTAGTAGATTGAAATGAGTACGATTGGTTTCAAGTGTTACATGTGATTTTTTAATAACCTAGTAGTGGTTTCACTTGATTCGCTCAATAGTGAACTCACTTGGTAATCCTAGTAATGGTTACATGAGCCCAAGGCATGTACGGAAAGCTAGGAATAGGTGCTCATTGCTCTAAGCTAGAGTATATTGGTTTACCATTTTTCTTAGACTTAGCACTATTTTTACACTTTACCATCATAGCTAGGAGTTATGACTTACCAACATCAATATATCATACACCTCACTAAGAACTAGACCATGCACATAGATTATACTAGCTCCACATGGGAAGATAATGATTCCAAACTTTAACCAATTACTAGCATAATCACATTACCTTGTCTACATAATTCAATCGGGCTATGTTTGAACACTCATATCTCATATGGTTGGGTGTTGGACTACTCCATTGCTCATCATTGGTGTCATTTCTAGGGACAAGTCAATGTATGCTTAGTAATTGATATTCCAAATTTTTTCATTTTAGAAATCAAAAGTCAACATTTGAATTTTATTTTAATAACCCCAACAAGTTACACGCACTTAAGCAACATCTTAAATTACAAACATGGCCTCAAACAAAGATACATTATCACTTGTCAAAGAGACAAGGAGAAGAAATGATAGAATTAACGATGAAGAAGAATGACGGATGCCACTGTAGACAAGAATCACTTATGGTCACACTAATCCTTATGATCTAGATTTTACTTTCATCTTCCATTAAGATAGTCAAATGAGATGGAGAGACATACAAGGAAACATTGTCTTGCCTCTAGAACATGTAGCATTCACCATGCTTTAGACTACCTTAATGGGAATGAATCTAAATTGAATCCAGGTTAGGTACCATGTGACTAAGCACATGACTAGGTCCTATGAATCTACAAAGGCACAAATGAGAAGAGATGCTACCATGGAAATCAAACATGTACATAACAAAGGAAAGTAGTTCGACACTTCTATTGTCTTGGAGGAAGTTGATGCTAATACCTTCATTGCAAAAGAACTTCACCAGAATCATGAAGAGACTTCAAAAACTTCTATCATTAGACTGGAATAACCTATCAAAGTTCAAATGTAGTCTACCTTAGTAGAGATACCTAACAAGGAGGCAATTAACTCATGATATAAGCAAGACTCAAGGCCAAGAGTATCTACAAGATTCCACAAAGATGAATATAGGACTTATGAAAGGAGAAAAAGTTGGGATCATTCTCCTACTAACTCATCCTCATCCTCACAATCATCAAAGGACTATGATAGGAGGTGACCAAGGCATAGAGATTATGATAGGAAAGAGAGGAGGACTCATGATTGTTATGATCGACATTCAAGACAACATGATTTAGAAGATGAAGAGTACAAATAAAGAAGATGTGAGGATCAAACAGAGGATTAGGAAAGACATGAGCATAGGAGGGGACACTGCTATAATAGAGCACATGAACCTAATCAAGATAATAAACCCCTGATGGCAACCTACAGTATGATCAACATCAACATCTAGCCTTTCACATCTCAACCATGCATGTGAGGGGTAGTTAAATCAATTGGATAGACATGAACAACATGTCGAGATTTGAAGGTGGATACAATGCTAATCCACAAAATCACCTTCAAGCTTTCCACGATGCCTATGTCCTATAAAAAATTGAAAGTGATTGGCGAAAATTAAAGCTATTTCCTAGAACACTTGTGAAGGAGGCAAAGAGTTGGTATAGGTCACTAGAACCTAAATCAATTAGACACTAAAGTACGATGATCAAACTCTTCAATGATAAATATCAAACTTATTCATGAGTGTTCAACTTAAGAAAATAAATCTAGGGATGGAAGCAAGGAACTCATGAGAACCTTGATGTTGCACTGGGTAGATACTAGTCACTATTGCACATATGCCCAAGCCACATATTTTGACCAAGGGAATAGCTCAAGGATATTGTAAATGGGCTATAGAGAAAAACCAAAGAAACTCTTGGGATTTATTCCCAAGGTAGGTTATTAGAAATGATTGCTCATCACATCCAAAGACTAATTGAGGAAGTGAAAAAGAAGGAAGGTGAGCTAAGAAAGAGGGAATTAGCTAAAGAGTATAATAGATATCCATCAATTCGAAAAAGAGATGCACAAGTATATGATATACAAGAGGAGGAAACCTTGGATCAGGCCATTTAGAAAAAGACTTCACCGATTCAGAAATATATAAATGACATTGCAACCAAAGTAGAGAAAATGTGGAATTCTGTTGATGAAAAATTTGCAATAGCATTAAAGATTGTGGAGGAAGAAACTGAACAAGCCTTTGGGGAAAGGCAAAGACAAGAGGAAAAATAAAGAGTCTATATGGAAAGGCAAGGTTGCTTTAGTGGCTGAGTGCACAGACACCAACTTCATAGATGAGGAAGGTTACACTATATGTTAGTACAAACATCCCAAGAGATGTTGCCTAGTCATGCCACATCTACAAGAGATAGGGGAATACACATTTAGTCCCAAATTTATTAAAAGATAGATGCCCAAACGATTACCTTATCTTTAAGGTAACTACTAAAAGAACCTCCAACTAATGTATTATCCTAGTAGAGCTTTTCCATAGTCGTAGGAGCACTATTATTAGTAGTGGCAATAGACTTAATCATGGGCTATGCCACCACCTCACCAACAATATCCATATAGGAAACCATATCTATATGGATATTTCAATCAACATCTAGTATCACCTATTAATGTAGCTATTTAGATCCCATAGTACTATCTAGTAGAATACCATAGATCAATGCTGCCAAGGATAGACCCAAACTCATATGTGCATCCACCAATAGCTAGTCATTCTAATCAATACCTAAGTCCTCTACCACTAATGCCACCTCTTATTATGTAGGGGGAATTTTCATCACAACCATAGCAAAAGAATGCTACCAAGGTGGTTAATATGCATGAGGAGAGGGTTATCTATGAGTCTCAACCCATGAAATGACTATTCTTTAGAATAATTATAGAGAAGACTTAATGGATGGGGAATACATCTACTTCCACCCCATCTACATTAGGCCAACATAGCAAGCTTCCAACTTCATCATGATCAAATGTCACAACTATCATGCTCATTTAGATAATAACTCATTAGATTAAGGTAAGGGCTCTCCCATAGAAGGGAATTGATCCAAGAAGTTTCTTAGTTTATCTCCAAATAGTAGGACAAAAACCATGCAAATCTCTACTAGATTCTAGGTCTGAAGTGAACCTAATATCTCAAGACATGTATCAAGCTCGAAACTTACCACAACTAAAGAAAAGTAACATTCACTTAGAGCTTATAGACTAGTAAATCATAGTTCCACTTGGACAAGTGGATGATGTGATTACTATCATTAGTGATTGGTCCTATCCTACTAATTTTCTAGTTATTCATGTGGGGAAAAACAAGGGAGAATTCCTAATTATCATGGGAAGAGCTTGGCTTAGCACCATGGATTCTAAGCTAGGAATTCATGATTTGTCCTTGTAAATTTCCAAGGAAGATGAGGCTAGAATTATACAAAGAAGAATATTTCCATGTATTTCATACAATGATAATGGATGCAATTTCATGCACAGAATTTGGGCTATCAAATGGGAGGAGACCAAGGCATGAAATAGATGTGTAAAAATAAGATATGTGAAAAATTATCTATATGTAGCAGCCACCTAATAAGAGGACACCCAGTGGCTAATTACAAGTGAAGAAAATCAATCTGAAAAGTACATGAAATTAGAAGAACAAATCATTAGTACCTACATTGCAAAAATTGATAAGGTCTACCGCAACATTAGAATATGCATGTTTAAACATCAAAAAGTTGATAATTATCAAGGCCAACCTAGAAAAGGAAGAGAATAGGAAACTATTGGAAGTGTTTAAAAGATGCCCTACAGTGTTCATGTGGTCTTATGATGAGATCATAGGAATTGATCCACAAATTTGTCAACATCAAATGTATACTAATCCTACAGTCAAACCAAAACACCAACCTTAATGAAGGCTTAAACCTAAACTAAAGGAGCTAGTCAAGAAAGAACTAGAGAAAGTACTAAAGGTGGGATCCATCTATCCTATTGTGAATAGTAAATGGTTTAGTCCTTTAGTGATAGTTCAAAAGAAGGGGGGAAAATGTTGCATATGCATTGATTATTGGATGTTGAACTTTGCCACGTTCATGGATCACTTCCCATTTCCATTTGTTAATAAGGTCATAGACACAATTTTAGGACATGAATATTATAATTTTCTAGATGGGTATAGTGGATACAATTAGGTCTACATTTCACCTGAAGACCAAGAGAAAATCATGTTCACCAATCCATGGGGAATGTTTGCTTACAAATAGATTCCCTTTGGTCTTTGTAATGTACTAGCCACCTTCTAGAGATTGGTATTAAGTATCTTCCAAAAGCATATAGACAAGGGTGTTGAAGTTTTTATGGATGATATTTCCACATATGAGCTAGATTTCAAACAAGCATTGGATTGGTTGGAGCAAGTACTTAAGAGATGTGTTGAAACTAATATGAAGCTCAATTGATTGAAGAGCCATCTCATGGTCTAGGAAGGCATAGTGCTAGGACATAAAATATTCTAGAAGGGTATTAAGATAGAACCCAAAAAGATCAAGGTCATCCAAAATATCACTCAATGGTCATAGAAAATGAAAGATGTATGATCCTTTTTAGGCCATACGAGATACTATAGGAGGTTCATTGAAAACTTTTTAAAGATAGCCACACTAGTTGTAGAGCTCACAAAGAAGGATGCATCCTTCGAGTGGACCGAGTCATGTGAAAAGGCATTCGAAGCCTTGAAGTAGAAATTAGTAGAGACACCAATCATCCGAGCTTTGGATTGGTCAAGACCTTTTCATATCATGATTGATGCTTCCAACTATGTTCTTGGTGTAGTACAGACACAACTTGATGATCAAAAAAGACCATACCACATATACTGTGCCAATAGAAGCATCACTGGAGCATAATTAAACTACATCATAACTAAAAATGAGCTGATGACCATCATGTATGCACTTGAGAAGTTTGAACATTATGTACTTGATTACCAAATCTACGTCCACACTAATCATAGTGTCATTTGATTTCTTATGAATAAACCAGTGGTTAGTCCTAGAGTGATAAGATGGCTTATGATTCTTTAAGAGATTGACATCACAATGATTGATAAGAAAGTAATAGAAAATGTAGTATCTAATCATCTAAAAAGGTTGAAATGGTATTTAGACAATCAAGTGGAACCTTTATTAGACCAATTTTTCAATGAGGATCTATTTACTAGAACAGTAAAGGCTATAGGTTCAATAGGGAAGTCATGGACCATAGAGTACTTGACTTATCTAACAATACAAGAGCTTCCTATTGAATAGAGTAGAAAAACACATGAGAAATTCCTTCACAAAGCAAAATGGTACATGGAAATTAATGAAAATATATACAAGATCTATGCAGATGGGCTCATTAGATGTTGTGTGCTAGACTATGACCAGTAGATAATTTTACAAGATTTCCATGAAGTCCCATGTGATGATCACTATGAAGGGTTTAGAATGACACTCAAAGTACTAATGTTAGGCTACTTTGGGACTACTTTATTTAGAGATGACTATATGTTTGCACAATCTTGTGAACTTTGCCAAAGGGACGGAGGAATTATGGTTAGATACGAAGAACTAAAACACTAGATATAGCCACTGGAGCCTTTTGATATTTGGGGAATTGATTTTATGGGGCCCATTCAACCAATGGTAACTAGAAAAGTGTATATTATTGTGAATATGGATTATTGCACAAAGTGAGCAAAGGCAATAATAATAAAATATTGTACAAAAAAAATAGCTACAAAAATTTTCCAACATGTGGTGAATAGATTTGAAGTACCAAGAATGCTTATATCAGATAATGAGACTCACTTCACTAGTGCTACCTTTAAGTAACTCATGCAAAAACTTGGGTTAACCAACACCATATCATCCCCAAGAAAATGGTCAAGCCAAAATCACTAATTATGAAATTACTAAAATACTCACTAGGATGGTTATTATGTTTAGACGAGATTGGAGTAGTAAATTAAATGATGCTCTATGGGCCTATAGGACTACCTAGAAACTACCTATAGGATACACACCATATGAGTTTGTCTATGCCAAGTTTTCAAACTATTACTAGTGAACTTGACCTTAATCTAAGTTTAGCCTAGGAGGAACGTCTAATGAACCTAAATCTTCTAGATGAGAATCGACTAGTAGTACTTATGGGTAGTGAAGTCCATTAGCATTACTTCAAATTGAGGCACAATTCACAAATAAGGAATGTAACCATACAACTAAGTGACAAGGTCCTTTATCATAATCCTAGTCATTTATCCCAAAAAGCTAAATTTTAGACACTTTGAAAGGGAGCATACATTGTGCATGCCACTTATTCAATTAGTGCCTTACATATCCACCACCTATCCAGCCCATATAAGCTTATCCTTGTTAATATCCATCAAGTCAAACCATATTATGAATATTCAAAAGAGTTTACCCAACTAACCCACTAGTCTTCTACTTGTTCTATCTTTCATTTACTTGACCTTAATAAGAGTCATGGGGGAGTCAATTTAGAGCTATAGGTACCTTATTGAATTTTCATTTTTCTTTCTATTTATTACATTATTTTATGTTTTCTCATTCTTTAATACTTTTGATTTCTTAAATTTTGAAAATTATTTGATATATCTTTCAATTCTTTGACATTTTCTACTTTTTAAATATTTTTCATTCTTTATAGTTTTTTACAATTCTTACTATCTTTTTCATTTCTTTCATAATTTTTTTAAACCATTTAAAAATAATTTTTCTTACCAATAAGACACATTACAAATAAAGACAAGATGTAGTCCAATAAGGTAAATATTTCTCTATGTTATCAAGTCATAAGGGATTGATTATTTAAATAGTGAGACCACATCATTCATCCACCCATTCCATTAATAAGATGTTCTTACCATATCCATATTGATATTTTTTTTCATCATAAAATTAAAAATAAATTTGTGATCATTATGCCTAGATAAAAAGGCAAATAACCAAGTGGAAATGAAAAGGATATGACATCAAGGGGATTTGTGGATTCTTTTAGATTACTATTGTGAGTTCTATCATGTTGCTAAGGTTGTGTTATATCCTTGTAGATCTAATGAAAAATGGAAGCAAGAGTAAAATAAGTGTTGCCTTGAAAGGTTAACACAAATAGAAATAAAAGAGCACAAAATAAATTTTTTAGAGTCCCACTAAAAAGACATGTTACCCATGCTTGAAGGTAGGAGGCTTCTCAGAAATCTAGAAATAAATAAAGTGCCATGAATAAACTACTCCCTTGTATAATACTTCAACTAACAATGCTCCTTGCAACATTGATAGTCTTACAGTTGTAATTCCAAAAGATGAAATGATGTGATGTCACTGAAATGTGGTCTAGACTTGGTTTGAATCTTGGATAGAAAGACTAGTGATTATTTTAACCACTAATAAAATATAAGAATTCATTAAGCCTATGGTAAGATACCTAACATCTTGATCTCTACAATCCCTTTTAAGTCCATCACAACTCATTGTGAGAATAGTCATAACTTGTGGTTCTATGTAACATAGATTTATTTTCCCAATTTGCTAATACTAACATGTCTATTTTGCTAAATAGGTATGCATTACATTCAACTCCTTAAGTGCCTAAGGACACTTTAGGCATGGTTATACAAGGGCATTAAGGTCTGGAGCTTGCTTTGGGAAGGATCCACTTGTATAACTGTTGTATCTTATATCTGCCAAGAGATTTCACATCATCTTGAACCTTCCAACATTAAAAACATCAATAAATACTTCCCATATAATTTAAACTATCTGTCCTCACTACATGAACCCATTACCCTTCTTATCCATCTTATGAATTTCATAGCCCAAGAATCATTCTTTATGAATTTCCAATGATAAAGTTTTGACAAAAATATGCATATCTCCATCATCCAAACCCTCTAAGTAACCTTAAAACCTTCTAGATTTCCAAAAGAATCATTTCATCCATCAGACCCTTATGAAAAATGCAAATTTTTTGGCTTTGATATTGAATCTACACTGATATCACATCCCTAATGTTAGGTCCCCAATTTTGGGTCACACAAAACCTATATATAGGCAGAAACTTAGCAAATTTTTTCACCATTTTTCATTTGAGCCAAGGGAGATTATTTGAATTTTCTTCTCTAATTTGAGCTTTGACCTCCTAGCTTTTCCTAGCCATAACTTAACCATTATTACTCCAATTGTGATTTTTGAACCTATTTGAACACAGAGTGCTCATCTTAGTAATGGGAAGGTGCTAGTGAGAAAAATCTAATCTAATTTTTAAAAATTTACTAACACTTGGAAGGTATTTTAAGAATAAGTATGAAGTGAAAGTTGAAATTTTTAAGCAATAATTAATCAAATTAATGCCAAAACACTCAAATAATGTTCTTAAGGATCCATAATCATCATTATGAGCCATGCATAAGGAACAAAATGAATAATTTTGAAGGGTTATAAGGAAATTAACATTTATGAGGTAATTTTTTGCAAAACTTTTCTAACTCTACAATGCTAACAACTAAGAACTTGATCTAACTAAAAGTATGAGAAAGGAAGGGTGTTATAAAATTAGAGAACACCTTCTAATAATCCCCAATTCCTTAATGATTACAAATGATCCTAAAGAGAGGAGCATAAAGAGGACCATCACAAGATGCAAGTAAATGACAAAGAGGCCAACGTAGAGGTTGAACTAGAGGATAAGAACCAAAAAACAAGTTGTAGGAAGCTCAATCATTTAGCATTCATCAAGAGACTCCTACTACAAGACAATTGATCTAAGGAGAGGTAGAGGAACCACAAGTCTAAGGACAGCACCTCACGTTGCCACAAGACTACCTTCAAGCTATTCAAGAGAGATCCATCCTGACCATAGTTATTATGGAAATGAACTTTGACCCATTCATGGAATTTGTTCTTGAAGCAGTAAGGATGCAACTCGAAGCATCACATCTATGGCCTATACTTTCACATAATGGTGAATGATACCATGGGAAAACCTATTAGTTTTGTGATAACAAAGAAGAGGGGACCACTGTTAACATTGGAGGAATCTCAGTCTCATTCTCAATCAAGGTGATAGCTAAAGCACTCAACATACCTAATGAAGGAGCAAGGGAAGCACATCTATCTAGCTGATTAGGTCCTGAAACCAAAAGACTATGGCTAAAATAGACATATGGCAAAGAAGATAATGGCTATAATGAGATAACTTTGGAAGAAAGAATCTACTTTAAAATTGACACCTATCACTTGTTCCTAGAAAAAGGACTCAACTAACTATTCACTTATGCAGCTAGAGGAAGTGTGATCTTGATGGGAAAATATAATGCGAACCCCACACAACTCTACTTTATGGATATTCAGAGATGGTTTGAAGAAAGGAAGGTAGGAAAGCCAATACTTCCATTTTCCTGCCTTATCAAAAAGCTATGCAAGAGAGCTGGAATCCTAGGATACATCAATGATGTTGCTAGGTAAGCCAAAAATGCTTCATATGATAAATTACTAAAATCAACACCACTTATAAAAGACCATGGTGAAGAGCAATGAGAACAAGAATAAGAGCAAGAGCAAAATAGAAGCAACAACAATAGTAAGAGTAATAGCAGCAACAACAAGAATAGCAACAACAACAAGTTCCATCACTATCATCACAAGATTATAGATCATTGATGAGTCATTTATAATAGATTACAGAAATCATCAACTAAGGAATAAGGAAAGATGCCAACCTTTACAGAGTTATTGAATGTCCCATCTAGCCCATAGTTTTAGTAGATCTAGCAAGTGGAAAAATTTCACTACAGTCAGGAGGAGAGGTCCAATGGTCACAACATATCTCTAGGAGCATTGCATCATTCCAAGTGATGCTTGAGATAGTAGAGGAAGTCATAGTAGTGGTAATGCAACACCAAGTTGCAATGGGAGTAGTAGAAGTGATCACTGATCATATCAAAGAGTGCTTCAACATACTTGTTATGCCATCAACAGATCTAACTAGAGCTAGAGATGTTCAAATGTTAACTAGAACCTCGATGGCTCTTGTTGATCATGAAGATGTGCTTAATAGACTACTGTAGGCTAGGAAACTCATGATAATACTCTTTGACATTCCAAGTGATGTCACTAGAATACAGTCTAAGCTCATTGCTACCAAAGGAAAAATGGTCATGTTAGAGACAAGGGTAGAGCATGCAGGGAATGAAATTTTGAGATTACAAGAAGAGCTCACAACCTTGAGAGCTGAATGAAGAGATCTAATTTAATTCAATAAACCTGAACAGATAGAGGAGTTTAGAATTAAACAAATGAATTGCCTGATTGAGTAGAATAAATAGATGTCAACAAAGAAGGAGAAACTGGTATGGAATGCCTTAGTCGTTGAAGCATAAACATATGCACATGTCAAGGCACATACTATAGTCCAAGAGGAAAATAAATAGCTTGCTGCTGATAAAATGAGGTTGACCACTATGGAAAAGCAGACAAACATTTTGTACAAGAGCATCCACTAATTAAGGAAATAACTAGTATAGGTCAACCAAGACATGAGCCATCTTGCACAAAAAAATCAAACCTTCTTAATGGAGGAGATATGTGCCATTTAACAAAAGTTAGCCATTGAAATAAGAATGTGGAAAAATGAGGCAAAAAAACACAAAAGGCTCAAGGAACACTTCTGTGATCAAGTAGACATGTACAAGAAAATCAATGAAAAAAATATCTAGATGGCAAAGGATAGAATCAACTCTATTTTAGCACAGAATCCTGATTGGTAACCCATTCTAGATAGTTACACCTTTTTCCACCAAGAAAAAGTGAAAAATAAAGACCTACAAATTGAAGACCTAAAAGAGTACATGGGGTTAGCTAACCTCTATTATGCTAAGTTAGCCATGTTAATAGTAGGAAGGTCCAAGAATGAGATAGAATATTAAGCAATAGCCACATATGCTCTATATGAAAAAGAGTTTATGGGTCATAAAGATGCTCTACAGAAACTCCAAGTGGCAAACTTTGAATTGGAAACAATGAAGGCTAGCTCCCAAGGATAGAAAGATGTAGTAGTAAACCTAGCTAGAAGATTGAATGATTACCATGAACTACAAGAAAAGGCCAGAGCATTCAAAGAGGAGAGGAGGTAGTTTGTAGCTTGGTATGTTAAGGAAAATTAGATGTTTCTATAGTTTTCATGCTCATGGGATGAACTCAATCCATCAAAAATGACACAACAAGCATGGACAGTGCATGATCTAAGAATGGAAGAGGAGAAACTTCATGTGCTTCTGAACTGGTACAAATTTCAAAAACCTAATGACAAGGGGAAGTAACTAATGAAAGAATCACCACCATTAGGAACTACATAAGGGTACATCAAGCTTCACCAACTTTTTTTTTGGTAAAGTTGTCATGTTGTATCTTATTTCTTTTGTAAACACCACTATAGTATTTAAGAGTCATGTACATAGTAGTCAATGTCATGTAAATCTACCTCTTAATTTTTGTAAGGAACTCCTTCCTCATTTTGTTTGAATTTGAGGACAAGTTTTTAGTCAATCTTGGGGATATGATAAATTGATTTTTTACATGGCTATGATATCAAACAATTGATATTAGAGCTGCAATATCAAATCCCCGATATTAGAGCACAAGCTACGATGTTAAATATTCAATATTGTAGACATGTGTAGGCCTATAAATATGACACTTAGGTGCATGGTCCAAAAAACAACTATCATTCCAACTGTAGGTAGACTCTTGTAGTTTTTTTTTCATAGTTTAGCAATAAAGTAAATGCTCACAGTGTGATGTTGAGTAGTTGTCCAAAGTCTTTATTCAAGGTTAGTGTCTTGGGCATAGTTCATGATGGAAATAAAGATCAAGATTTCTTTTCATCATTATAACATCCCCTTAACTTTATTGTTTTACTGAGCATAATTCTTAATATTTTCTTAGCTTAATTAGTTACATTTTTAAGTACTTTACTTTCCTTGTTCATTAGTAAAGTGGAATGAGTACAACTGGTTTCAAGCATTACGTGTGATTTTTTAGTAACCTAGTAGTGGTTTTACTTGATTCGCTTAGTAGTAAACTCACTTGGTAATCCTAATAATGGTTACATGAGCCCAAGACGTGTACAACTAGCTAGGAACTAATGCTTATCACTCTAGGCTAGAGTAGATTGTTTTACCATTTTCCTTAGACTTAGCACTATTTTTACACTTTACCATCATAGGTAGGAGTTATGGCCTAATAACATCAATATATCATACACCTCACTAAGAGCTAAACTATACACATAGATTATACTAGATTCATGTGAAAAGAAAACTATCTCAAACTTTAACCAATTACTAGCATAATCACATGTCTTATCTACAGAATTTGACTAGGTTACATGTGAACAATTGTATCTCATATGGTTGGCTATTGGACTACTCCACCACTTATCAGTTAGCTTGGATCTTGGACAATCCATCATCCATTCCTCCAACCATCAAAAACTCTACAAAGCTCTTCAAGTAACTTAGCAAAAATGAAAAATGCATGTGGATTAAGGTAAAGGTATCCCTATTGAGTCCAAGGATCTCATCCTTAAGCCTAAAAACCAAAGCAACCACCTAGTTGAACTTGGTGTCATTTATCAAGACCTTCTTAAAGGTCCACCCCTGCATGATGTTGATCTCCTTCTTTTGCAATAATAGTTTGGGCAACACATGAGACTGGAACAAAGGATATGATTCCATTACATCAATGTTTGTGGAGTTTTCCATGGAAAATCTGGAATGGCCAATGCTAGCACCAAACCACTCCAAAACTTCCTCATGATGGCTTAATTCCTTTACTAGTTTGGTGGCAACCTTCCCATCAGCAAGGACACCAACCAAGTTGCAAACGAGACACTCATAAATGTCCATGTTAATTGTCACACCTTAAATGATGGTGTTATGATGATAAACCCTTTCATTGAAGGAGTTGATGATGTGAAGCATCTTTGTAGTGGGAATGGAAGGGATAGGTACCATAAACAAATCAACCAAGCTCCCATACTAGATGTTTGCTTGAAGGTACCCAAGCACTTATCCCTTTAGCCACTCTTATGTTGGTATCACCTCACCAAACTTTAAGATGATGGTATCATCATGATGTCCAATAAGTGACAAGGTGACATCAATGGAGGTGGAGGGTCCTACAAGGCAACAACCAACATTTAGCATCAACATAAGCAAGTTCAATAGAATACTTAGAATTTTCATAATCATAAAACATTAGATGCTATAGCCTTTATGTTTACCTTTTTTCTTCTTCTTTGGTGTTGTTTGAGTAGATGTACCAGTTTCTAGGGTTTTATCCAAGGAGCTTTTGAATCCCATCCACCAATTGTGTATCATCATTTCATACACACACTTCTTGTAGACAAGGTTGAATATATTGGTGTATGCATCAATGTCCCCTCTTAATTTTTCATTCACAACAGTTATAATCTGGGGGTCCTTTGTAAATACATCTAAGGTAGTTTGAGCCACCACCAAAGTTTGATCATTAGTGATCAAGCCTTGATCACCGATCTTATACCTACAAGAAGTTCACAAAACCAATGAAGTTAGGGAAGGTAGTTTAGCCAATAAAGCTAAAAAACATAAAAACACTACAATAACCATACTCACCCTTGTAGATGGTAAATGGTTCTGGGTGGGTTCTAGAATAATGTGTGGGCTCTATGTGCCACCATTAAATTATTTTCAACATTATATTAACTATACTTTGGCATGGTCCAAATCTCTGTAAGGTAACATGGGCTAATCACATTTTTTATTTTCCATATTGTCTTAGGAGGTAGATTGTTTGTAATAAACCTAGAAATTAGGTTAGATGCTCGAGGCATCAGTGACTCCACTATGGCCCCAGCCACATTAGTGGACAAGTGTGACCATAGCATCACACTAAAATTCTGTAGGATATAGGTAACAAATTCCCTTACCCTAGGTCAGAACCATAATGATACCTTCCCCAAAGGCATGTTAGGGAGCTAGGTGTTGGCCTTGGGGTGGTCAACATAGCATAAGATGCCCACTAACTCCATAATAATGAGTATGGGCTTCATGAAGACCCTACATGGCCAAAGCAAAAACATTATGACCAATTAGAATTTCTTAACAAGTTTGAAAAAACATCCTATTCGGGGGTGAAATTAGCCCTTGTAAAAAGCTCTAAGGTGTTTATTCAAGTTTGCTTAAGAAAATCCACAAAAAGCATTATTATAACCTTTTATAGCATTTTACTTCATAGCCAAAATATTATAGCCAAAGCTTCATAAGCATAATTAAGATTTAGTTTAAACCATGCATAAAGTGAGAAAAAGCATTAAAACTTAGAAAAAAATAGCCATAGTAAAAACTTGTTAAAAAATAGTAAAAGCATTTACTTTTCTTAAAAAAAATTTAAAACATAAGATTTACATATTTAGCAATCTCCAAAGTCATGAGAGTTGACAAGAAAAATCTCTACACATGTCAATCACATCCATCCCCAAAGGGGTAAAGTACTACAATCAAGATTTAACCTTATTCACACAATTTAGCCAAAAAATTCATATAAGGTCTGATTTTAGTGATTCCACCATGGAAGTAATTTGGAAATCAGAAGCTTTGTAGCCATGATCATTACAACTATAGATACATAAAATGTTTTACATGAAACATAGAAAAATCTAGCATAAAAAAAAAAAAAAAAACTGTAGTCATCACCATTAACCCACTTTTATGCAGGGTTGGTAAAAAATGTGCTAAAATTCATTTGAGTTCCAAATGGAGTGGTTCCACCACCATTTGAAAGGCTCAATCAAGACCTACACATAAATTCTTAAAAAATTTATAACCCCTTGCCATTGTTTCAGAAAAAATTCACCAATTTAAACAAAAATCTAAAAATGGCACAAACCTCCTTTTGATATAGGCTTAATAAAAAATTCATTAAAAATTTGTTTCAAATTCAATCAGAGGGATTCCACCTCCATTGAAAATATGAAGCCAAGACCTATCAAAAAATAACCAAAAAAACCAAAAATTCTTTCTGTTTACTTAGAAAAAATTCATGAATTTACATGAACATCTAAAAATGGCATAAAATACCTGACTACACAACCTTAGGAAAACAATCATAACTTAATATTTTCAAAGCCAAATTGAATGAGAAAATAGCCATTGGAAAGAATACATGTAGGGCTACAAACCCATAGCATAAAAGTTTAAAAATATGCATCCATTTTCTTATGAAAAAGTACACAATGTTGCTTTCCTTTTCCATGCAAAAATCACCAAAAAGATTAAAATCTATAAAACCTAATTTGAGATAGCCATGAAAAATAGCCAAACAACCAAAATAAATCATACACATTAGAAAACACAAAAAAAATGGGATAGGAGTTTTTTTAAAAAAATTTAATTATAATGAATCTTTTCACCTAGATTTGAGAAAAACAATCCTACTCCCAAATTTTGGAAAAAAGCATGAAAATAGTAAGCCTGATTTTAAAACCAAATCTACCAATGCCAAAAAAATGAAAAAACCATAGGTTTGAATAGAAATGATTAAAATAAGAGTGATAATTTTGTTAGAATTTCATTTTACCCTATTTATCAACATAGATATGAAGAAAATGGCTCCACACATGGTAAGAAAAAAAATAGCTAGAAATGAAAGCAAGAAAAATGGGTACAACTACCTACCTAGGAGTAGTAATGGCTAAAGATTGGATTGAGATAGGCCTCAAAAATCCTAAAAAATTCCTTGCCTAATAATTTTCCTTTTTAATCCTTATAATTTGTCTCTTCCCTCCACACTGTTTAGATGTCATGGTAGGCTTAATGTTGGGAATGGTTGGAATCTTGGAAGAATAGAGGTTTAATGCTAGTTGCAAGGAAAATGGAAGACTTCCAGATTGAATATTGGTGCTCCATACAATAAGAAATCTCTACCTAAGCTCTCCTCCAATGTGCTATTTTCCAAAATGAAGATTGTGATTGAAACTTACAAAATTTGATAATAAAAATCCCACCAAAACCTAAATGCTTGCCTCTAAACCCCAGTTGCTCATTTAATGCACCATAAATCCTAGTGCATTGAAGTGTAGGTGGGGGGGGGGGGGGGGGGNNNNTCCATGCTGAGATTGGTAGGAGTTAAGTTAAAATTTTAAAATTTTGAGTAGTGGACCCCATCATACGCTCACTTTGACTAAAAAATTCCATCAATGGAAAGTTTTAGCCACTTTTGATAATTAGAACAATATTTCAATCTTAGCTACCATGCATCCATGCTAGGGATTTCATGCCTAGTGTGGAAACATGCCTCCCACTACCTAAAAATAGTAAAACATAACTATTTTTCCATTTTTAGTAATCAAAACCTATCTTTTTTAGCCTTGGGTTCCAAATAGGAATAGGACATGGACAAAACTACACAACATGGGTTTCCATGCTAAGGCAATGCTTTCTAGCATGAAAGAATGGGGGTAACATCCATTCTTAGTTCCCGACAACCATCTAGTCCAAGTGTAATCATGGAAGTGGGCCCACATGACCTAGAATCACTCCAAGCACCTTTGGTAGCCTTGGAACCTCACCAAACCTAGTTGAATCTGGTTGAAACCTTGGGATTTGGTAGTTACACATTGGGGAAGGCTTCATCCACACTAAGCATCTCATCCCCATCATGGATGAGTGTGGGTAAGCCAAAAAATGACCTAGTAGCCATTCCTCAAAGCTTGATGATCCTTAGACCCATCAAAATCCTCTATAGCTTTCAAAAACCTCAAAAGTAGTCAAGGATGGCACAAAATTACCATCCCCCTCTCATCAATTATGGGGCCATCATGCCCAACATGGAAGAAGGGGTAGATTGCATGAGGCATCTAGTAGCCTCCAAACTACTAGATCTTGACACCTAGTATTGACTATTCACACCAACAACCCTAGAGGCTAACATGCATGGTCAATTAGGTGTCAAACTAGCCTAGATATGACTTTCATGGTTCTTCCATGTTGGGGGAGACCTCTTTCATGCTGCCCAACATGGAAACTAGGAGGATGAAGCTAAGAAGACTAGTGGTGAATCCCAAAAAAATGAAAACAACATTAGATTACCTTGGACTAACACCAAAACCTTAATAGTATCTTTGGAAGCTAATAGAATGTCAAAAATCAACAAAAATCAAACTCCTAAGGTTCTTCTATGTTGGGGATGACCCCCTCCACACTAAGCATTCTAGTCTCAACATGGATGGAAGGGGGGAAGCCAAAACTATTGAAGTTTGTATATAGTTTGACTTCCAAAAGTAACCCAAACCTTCCAAAAGCCACTAGAATTTTAGAAGTTATCTAAAATGATTAAAACTTTCCTCCCTTGGGTTCTCCATGCTTAGGAGGACCTCATTCACACCAATTGTCCTAGCCCTAGTGTGGATGAAAAGGGGGGAAGCTTAAAAACCCTCTCATAGATCCTAGGAATCAATAGTTAATACTAGTAACCCTGTGGATATACATGCATAGGAAAAACTAGTAGAAATTAACAAAAAGAAAATATCCCTAGTTCCTCCACACTGAGATATCCATCTTCCATGCTGGCTTGCATGGAAGAAAGAGGAAAACTTTTGGGCGATTCCAAAATGACCTTTAAACACCTCAAGCAAACAAGCTATAGCTTTGCATGAGTCTTAAGACCCGTTTCACACCTTCTAGAGCCCTCAAACCCTACAAAAGTGATCACAAATGATCAAGAAGCTACTTCCTCTAGTCTTCCATGTTGAGCATATTATCCTCAACATGGGAAAAAGGGGGAATCTTAAAAACCATCTAGAAAAACTCATAACTAACTAGTTTTGATCCTAAACCTTAGTCCTAAACTCTAGCAATCCTAGAAGCATACATGAATGATTGATTGAAGCTAAAACTATCCTAGATCATAGATTTGTGATTCTTCCATGTTGAGATCCCTCTACTCCATGCCGGCCAGCGTGGAGACTGTGAGGGGACTAATTTGGGGCTCATAAACACCTCAAAATGACATCAAATAACCTTGCATGCACTTTAGAACCTTGTTGACACTTACTAGAGCATTTAAACCTTAGGAAACTAGTGCAAAATGATTAGAAAATGGTTCCCCCTAGTCTTCCATGTTGCACCCCCCCCATTCCCAATGTGGAAAAAATGGGGAAGTTCAAAAAACACTTAGAAATATTTAAAACTACCAAATTTTGATCTAAAACCTTAGCTTTTAATCCTAGTGACTTTAGGACATGACATGCATAGTTGATTGAGACTTGAATTGGTCTAGATATGGAATTCTTACTCCATCCATGCTGGAGAGGATTCCTTCCATGTCGAGTAGCATGGAAATAGTGGGGAAAGGCTTCCTTTTCACATTTTGTGGCAATATGACACTCCTAGAAGTTAAAGATCTATGTCAGAGAAGGTTAGGACCTCATAGTCTTAACGTTTTTTCTTGTTTGATCTTATTTTAACCTCTAAAATGCATTTCCCAAATCTTCCATGCTTGAGTAACTTCCTTAGCAATCAAATAGGTGGATGAGACATTAGATTCCCTTGAGTAACCTCCAAACGTATCCAAAATTAACTAGAAGCTTACAAAATCATGATTTACAATCCTAGGAGCCTAGAAACCTATTCGATGTACTCTTAAACCATCCTAAAGAATGAAAAAAGTGTTCCTCCATTTTTCCATGAGGAGGATACTATGCTTAGTGTGGAAAAAAGGGGGCAGCCATTTCAACATATTTTAACACCCAAAACCAACTCAAACTACCTCAAAAGGAAGCTAGAGGATTTACAAGTTCTAATCTAGGCTTTAGCTATTAATTTGACCTTGTTTGATCTTATTTTGATAAGATTTTTATTCTCAATGCTAAAGCCCCTCTCTTCCATGTTGGACAACATGGAAACTAGGGGGAAGAGTACAAAACCTACTTTTTGGCCCTTATAAACCTCTAGAGTGCCTAATTTTGATAGATTTGGCCCTATGTTGCCTTAGGGAGATCTTGGGACCTTAATTTTGTACCTCTAGATGTTTCAAAACCTTCTTTTCCTAGTCTCCACACTAAGGGTCCCTTCTTCCATGCTAGCTAGCATGGAAATAGGGGAGGCCTAGCATGGAAGCTTCAAAACTCTTAATTTTCATGTGCAAATAGACATAACTAACACCAAAGCTCATCTAATAGCCTTGTAGTCCTAAATCATGGCTTGCTAAGATCTAAAATTATCAAAACCTAACCCTTTTTGACCTATATTAGCCAAATTTCACCATATGTAACCTTTTTACTTGATTTTTACCTTATTAAATGATTCTTTAACTTTTGTTTGACCTAGTATTACATTGTCAACATTTTTGATCTTTTGGTGGTCTTTGTGTAGCCTTATATTATTTTTATTTGCCTTATTATAACCTTATTTTCCTTTGTTTAACCTTTGAATGGTATTAAATAGTAGGGTTTGACCTTCCCTAACCACCATTTGATACCATGTGACCATGATCCGCTATGGCCTTAAATTGGCATCATGGCCTGCTATGGCCTTAAACTAGCATAATTATATCCTTGTCAATCATTTGTAGCCTTATTTCTCATACTTACCATTTATTGAGCTTTATTTGAGCTCTATTGTACTTTGCTAACTTGTCCTTCACAAATTGATATCCTTGGATGACCTTGTTTGCATTAGATTAGCACGTATTTGCAAAATTTTAGCATTTTATAGCATTGTTTATGTACTTTTACCTAGGTGCGACTAAATATGCTTTTGGTTGACATGTAGGATCGAAGTATGAGTACTTGGAAGTAGATCATTCTACCTTTAAGTTTAAGTGGGCCTCATGGTGATGTTGAATGGTGTGTTGACCTTGATTACCTAGATCTTAAGCCTGAGAATCTTGTTGACCATGTAACCTTGATAGAGAAACTTCTAAAATGATCTAAAATCATAGTCAAAACTCTTGACTTAGAGGTGGTTGACATAACTGAAGACTCTCTAGTTTAGGTTCTTGTCATAACACATGGTGGTGGGGAGAAAACCTTTATACTAAGTTTCTCACCAGAACCTCAATAGGCTCAAAACATCACCATGATCCCACAAGGCAACATTAGGGTCTTTGCTTGATCATATGAAGATATGCCAAGCCTAGATCCATGATTAGTATAGAACAACATCATATTGGAACCTAGCATTAGACCAGTTAAGAAAAATGTGCACAAGATTAGACTTGATTTAGCCATGGTAGTTCGTGATGAGATCTCAAAGCTTTATCAAGCTAGTTTCATTAGGGCCATCGATTACACAGAATGGGTGTCCAACATAGTGGTAGTCCCTAAGAAAGATGGGAGTATCTATATTTGCATCCATTTTTGAAACCTAAATGAAGCAACCATCAAGGTTGACTTTCCTCTACCCAGTATTAATCAACTTATCAATACTATAACTAGACATACCTTATTATCATTTATGAATAGATTCTTGGGATATAATCAGATTACGATTAACCTAGAGCACCAACTGAGCATGACCTTCATGAACCCTTGGGGTACCTTTTGCTATACCATGATGTCTTTTGATCTTAAGAATTTAGGGGCAACCTACTAGAGATCCATGACCCATATCTTCAACAATTATAGGTTAGGATTGCTCAATGATTACATAGATGATATAGTCATTAAGTCCAAAGTGACCAATGACTATGCTAATGACCTAAACCTTGTGCTTAAAAGATTCCTCAAGTACAAGTGTGGGTTCAATCCTAAGATATGTGTCTTTGGTTTCAAGACCGGTAAGATGCTTGGCTTTGTAGTGTCTAAAGCAAGGATACGTATTGATCTTGATAAGGTTAAGGCCATATCAAAATTAGCAATGCCTACCAACCTTAGAAAGCTTTGAGGATTACAAGGTAGATTACAATTTAGTTGTAGGTTTATCACTAGGCTTACAGATAAATTGCAGCCTATGCAACATTTGCTTAAGAAAGGGGTTCACTATGAGTGGATGGCTTAATGCCAAAAGGCCTTTAAAAACCTTAAGTAGGAGTTGGCACAACTATCAATAGTCTATTCTCTATAAGAGCATAAATTGTTTTACATCTACCTTGCCATCTCTAATATGTCCATTACCTCTCTATCCTATCAAAAGCATGATGATGGAGCAGAGATGCCACTTTACTATCTTAGCCATGAATTAGTTGCTTAGGAGACCTGATACACTAAAGTGAAGAAATATTGTCTAGCATTAGTCTTCTCATTAAACAAGTGGAGACACTACCTCTTTAAAAGCCAAGTTAATGTCATTTGCAAAGATAACATGCTTAAAGCCATAACAACCAACACTAACAAAAGTAGCCATATAGCTTGATGGAAAGCCATAACCATGGATTTTGACCTTCATTACATCTCCCAATCCTTAATAAAAGGTTAAGCTATAGTTGTACAACTTACAATTTCACCTATTAATGACCAAGTAGCCATAGATCCTAAGTTCCTTGATGAGCATATTAACATTGTTAGCCAAGTGCTTAAGGATTATGAGGTAGTTATGCACTTTGATAGAGCTTCAACTACCCATGGGGCCAATGTCGCTGCCATTATGACATTCCCATATGGTGAAATCTAACCCTTTGCCTATGGTTTTGAGTTTCCATGTACCAACAACATAGTAGAGTACAAGGGTTTGATTAGAGGGATGATGGTAGCTCATTACCTAGTAATTAGATGCTTAACAATCAAAGGTGATGCATAACTTGTGGTCAACCAAGTGACCAAGGTCTATGCAAGTAAGGCCAAACACTTACAACCTTACTATGACCTAGGGAAACAATTGTTACAACAATTCATAGATGTTGATATCCAACTCATTCCTTGAAATGAGAACACCATAGCTGATGTAAGTGCAACATTAGCCCTTAGTGTGACACTAGATGTTTTTAGTAAGTTACCCACCTTAACCATGGACTATGCTACTTCCATCACACAAAACACTAAGGATACCTTTATGGTTGTCATTGATAATACTGTTGCTAGGGAGTGGTATGATGATATCAGATTTTACCTTATGCATGATGAATCCTCACAAGGTCTAACTACTGCTTAGAAGGATGTTGTATGAAAGTGATCAAAGTAGTATGTCATCGTAGGTGATAACACATTACATTGAAGATCCTATGATGGCATGCTCCTAAAGTTCTTAGGTAAAATCAAAGCCAGAATAGTCCTAGAGGAGGTTCACAAGGATGTTTGTGGAGGACATATAGGACCTAAAGCTATGACTACTAAGATTAGATGGTTAGGATACTACTAGCCTCATATGTAAAGTGACTACATGCAAAAGGTTAAGTGATGTGACACATGCCAATGGCATAGTAACTTGATTAATGTATCATAGAATGAGTTGCATACAACTCAGATCACTTGGCCATTTCAATGATGGGGGTTGGATTTCATCAGACCTACAATGCTTAAGTCATTTACAGGGAATAACTTCATCATCACTGCAACTGAATACTTCACCAAGTGGGTTCAGGCTATCCCCCTAAGGAAGGCTACATCTAACCTAGTCTGCAAATTTATCCTAGATAAAATTGTAGCCCATTTTGGCATACCCATGACCATAGTTATAGATAATGGACCACAATTTAGTGGCCAAGAAACTAAATATTTTTTTCATGACTAGGCATTAAGTAGTCTTTCTCATCATCTTATTACCCTCAAGCCAATGAACATGTAGAAGAGATTAACAAGGCCATCATCATCTTACTCAAAAAGATGCTCAACAATAGCAAGCGTAAATGGCATCAACGGCTTGTCCATGCATTATGGGCCTATAGAACAACCTATCACATGGAAACTGATGTGACACCTTATAGCTTGATTTATGGTTCTTAAGCTATTTGATCTCTTTCATGTAGGTGTTGCCACTCTGAGTAGCCTTGAGTGACTTCATCAATGATGAGTAGAACAAGGAGTTGTGGATAATAACCTTGGACTCAGTGGAGAAGCAACATATGCAAGCACTTGCTTACATTGAACACTATCACAAAAGGTATAAATAACAACATCACTATAACTTGACCATGTGTAAGATCAAGAAGGGTGACCTAGTCCTCAAATCCATCCACAAGCATGTAGAAAACTTCTTAGCCAACTAGGAAGGATCCTTCCTTGTCATTAAAGCCTACATGAATGGTGCATTTAGAATTGTAGACATGGATGAAAATGAGCTAGCCAATTTGTTTAATCATTTCTATCTAAAGCCATGCTACATGTAGCTAAAAATTTCCAACAAGTGAGCTTACTTTCAATGGCCTACCTAGGCATAAAACTGGGGATACAACCTACTAGGGCCTAGAACTAGTGATACAACTTGTCAAGATCTTAAAATTGGCACCATGGTCTATTGCGACCATTATCATAGCCATATCCCATCATCACAAGCACTCTTCAACATGGTTTAGCAAGACTAGATTAAGTGTGGAGATGGAATGTTGGTGGTGGACCCACAGTGATGTTTTGTATTCTTTGTTGATGCTTTTCAGGTCAATCCTCTAGACACTAGCAAAAAGGGATCATTGAAACACCACAAACATTTTCATGTTATAGCCAATTTTTATCATGTAGCTTTCACCCCATGAAACCTAAGGTAAAAATTTATCGTAAATGTAAAGATTGTAATCCATGAGGGGCACTCTCACATATTCCATACTTTAAGGGCTGAAAAATGCCTCATAAGTGGTCAAAGCCTCA
>MNCI01018059.1:824279-867813 GCA_015680685.1 Gnetum montanum | reverse complement strand
GGGCGCAAAATTACCTTTTGGAATGAAAAAATGGAAATTTGATGGGTTTTATGAGTAGGGGTATACACTTTTCTATGTTGGAAACATCTACAAGGGGTAAATATCACCTACCTCTAGTGTGGAGGAATGGGTGTTTCCCCCTCAACATGAAAACTTTTCCCCAATGTGGAGACTACATGCACAACTTGGAATCCTTTCCCTCTCAGCATGGAATTTTCCCCTTAGCATGGAGGCTCCACCCCTAGTGTGGAAACTTCATGCCCCCAGCATGAAAGTCACAAAAGCTAGATTTCAGCACTCCATGCTCTCCAACATTGATCAGCCACTTCAGCAAGCATGGTAGAAGGCTCATCATGGAAGATTCATCTTTGGTGTAGAAGATGTGCTCCCATTACTATTTATAGTAAATAGAATGATCATGGGGGAAGGCACTTACTATATATAGTAACCCCCCAAATTTTGGGCATCCATCTCACCTATATGAGGTAAAAATTTGTAGCAGTTTGACCACCATTGTGTAGCCAAATTACAACCCAATCAAAACCATTTTGTAGTCCCATTCATGGCCTAAAACCTCTAAAAACTAGACTTAAACACAATTCACAAGTGCTACAATTTTTGGATGGTTCCATGATTTTTTATAATTTTTGTAGGTACATAATCTTGGGAGTTTCATAGCTTTTCACAATTCCACACTTGGGTATTTCCAAGCTCTCAAGATCTCTTGCAATCTCCCATGCTTGCATTCTCTTGAATTCCAATGTGGAAGCACTATAGCCTTTGCAACCCCCCTAAGATTGATGGATTTTTGGTGTCAACACTACATTTCTAGGACATCCAACTCCTAGCATGGAGCAATATAACAATGAAATTTCTCACTTTTCTCATCCTTAAGCAATAACCCAAATTTCAAATCTATTGTTTGTAGTAGAGGAGATTCAAAAGCATTAGGAATGACTTAGTACCTAGATAGTGGAGAAAATCACATCGGCTTTAATGAGTTTTGAACTCTTTCCCTAGTAAACTCTCCTTTGCACTCTCATGGGCATTTCTTGTACACATTTCTAAAACTCATTCTTTATTATTTTAATAAAGTTTTAAAGTTTCATTTTGTGTGTAATTTTCATTTGCTTCCCATTTTATAGATATGTAATTTTTGCATTATATTTTCTCAGCTCTCCATTTTGCATTTCATAAGTGCTTGGGTGATTTTCCAGACCATCCATGATACCTCGAATCTCATTTTTTTAGAGGCCCTAGGGATTCAGGGTTAAGGTTGCTACACCGAATCCATTCATTTTTTAGTGATTAATTTTTCTGATTACAACACACACAATTTGCCAGTTTTAGACCATGGTAGGCCATACGTGATGTTTTTCCAATTTTAGGCCATGGTGATCCATATGTTGTTTAGATTTTCTAGTTTTAGGCCATAACAGGTTGTACATTTTTGCCAATTTTAGGCCACACTGGGCACCACATTCTAAACAAAAAATTTTTTATTGATATTTTATGTTTTTAAAATTTTTGTAAGTTTTTTAGTTTTTAAAATTTTTATAATATTCTTTAGGGTTTATGTTCTACGATAAAAAGGCATAAAAGAAAAAAAGTAAAGCTTAAGCTACATACAAAGTAAAGGTTAAAGCAAAGTAAAATAAAAGTAAACAAATAGTGCATACAAAATGTAAACTAGGCTATGGAAGGTTATAGGAAAGATAGGCTATATGGTTATGAGTGTTAAGGTAAGTGAATCAAAGGAATACATAAATTATTCAAGTGTTTCCTAATTTTTTATAGATTAGAAAATGTGTATGGCCTACTTTGCACAATTTTGTATTCCCTATTCCCTTCACTCATAACATTGAAGGGGAGTTCTTCCCATGGTGCATCCACGGATGCATTGTTATTAGTCTTAGCCACTTTTACTCTCTTAGGCTTCTTGACTTTGTGGCTAATAGTAGGAGTTTCTTCTTGAAACTCCACTTTGGACCCTTTTTCAATGTCAATGATCACTAATGGAATTGCACTATCTCCGTGAATGATGATTTCACATCCCTCGTAAAGTAGGTGAATTTCTTGGTGGATTAGTGAGGAAACTGCTTGTAGTTGAGCTAACTAAGGCATCCCCAAGATAAGGTTGAACCTTGATGTTTCCTCCACCATCAAGAAATTAGGTTTTTTGGGGAATTGTTTCCCTACCACAAAATCTAAAGAAATTGAGCCTTTTACAGCCACTTGAGATCTTTTGAAGCTATATGTTGCATTTGATTGGTTAGGCCTAAACGTTCTACAATAGTGTAAGGTATTATGTTTATTTTGGCTTCGTTGTCAATGTGCACTCTATGCACCTTATGTTGTCCTACCTTGATGGTTATTAATAAAGGAGCCTTAGTTATCTTGCCATCTTGGGGTTTGGTCTTGACTTTGCTATTAAAAAATTCTAGCACCGTTGACCTTGTTTCTTCCTTTGGTGAAGGTGGTACCATCACTCTATGGATGGACTCTTCACTAGTGGTATATCCTTACTAATAGGAATAGAGGTCAAAATCTTAACCAATGATTTTTGGTGCACATTGGAAGTCATCACAAGGCCATACAGGCTAAGGGGAGTGTTTTTTTTTATTTTAGTGACTGTTTGACTTATTTCATCACATTGTGGAAGTCCTTTTCATTGGTTTTATGCTTTTCAATTTTAGTATTCTTGACTTTCTTCATGGGCCCCAAGATGCAAACTTCATGCTTCAAAGGTTTTTTGAGGGTCCAATTATGTTTTCTTGTTTATCCTTAATATATGATTTTAGGTCTCTAGGTCTCCTACTTATTGTTGGTGTATAAGCATGATTTAGGATATCTTTTTGTAAGTTCTTAATTTGGGTCATTTTCTTAGACTAGGAATCAATAAGTGAATTGGATGTTTCCATGCATATTTTGAATGGTTTTATACTCTCATCTCTTGATCATTGGGTGTCTTTTGGTTTAGTGGTCATTGCCTCTTCTTGTACAAACACTTATTTTTCACATTTGTTGTGGGTTGGTGTAAAGATTGTATTGACATTTTGAAGTTTTGGTCCACAATTGCATCCTTTTTTATCATCAACAATGCATGGAACTCTTTGCATATGTATAGCTCCTTTCTCATCTTCCTTAGAAATTTCCAAGGATAAGTCTCTCATCCCTAACTTATATCAATTTTTCTAAGCCATGCTCTCCTCATAATGATAGGAAATTCCCTATTATCATTCTTTACATCAATCATAAGAAAATCTATTGGATAAGACTACCCATTGATAGTGGTCACTAAATCCTCTATTTATTCCAAAGGGATGGTGATTGACTAATCTTCAAGCTCTAGTCTTATGTTTGACTTCTTTAATGGTGATAGGTTCTATGCCTTGAATGTTTCCTAAGATATCTAGTTAACTCCAAAACTTGAGCCTAGTAGAGCCATGAATGATCAATTTCTAGCAATTTGCAAATAAATTAGGATATTTCTTGGATCTATCCTTTTTTAGGAATATTTCCTACCTTTATCTAGTTTGATACTATTTTAGTTAGCATGAAAGTTATAATTTTTTGAGTTGATTATTGTGGAATTATGGTGTCTATAGGAGGATCTATCATAGGAGGAACATGATTCAATTAAATCCTTACTCTACCAACTTTTTTAGGACTTGTTTTGAAGAAAGGACATTTCTTCAATTTTTCTTTAGTGTTGCTTGTATGGTCCTCTCTCTGTATATTCACTACCCTTGTAGCACTCTTCTATTGGGGTTGTGATGGAAATTCTCCTTGCATGATTAGTGGTGGTAATGGTAGAGTATTATGAGGTTGGGCTGATGAACCAGTTCCTAGTTGATGTGTGTAGGAGTTAGGATCCATGCTTGGAGTAGTGGGCCTATAATACTTTGGTGGATAATAAAGAGAAGAAGTGTGGCTTGAAGCATTTCTTGGAGAGATTGGATGTTGGACATAATATCCATAAGGATCAGGTTTCCTGTATAGATATTGTTGCCTCGACGATGGCATCCCCATACTTATGGTTATTGCCACTACTATTGGTATTGCTCCTATGGTTAAGGGTAGGCTTTGATTGGATAGTAGGTTGGCTAGAAGAGTTGTTTGAGATTACCTTGAGGATAAGGTAATTATCTTAGCATTTTCTTTTTAACAAATCTTAGATTGAGTGTGTATGCCCTAGACTCTTACAAGTGGACTAGAATAGGGTAACATCGTTTAGGATGTTCATATTGGCATACTTTGCATCCTTCCTCTTTTCCTGAACTAGAGTTAGTACATTCCTTAATTGTAGCAACTTTTCCTTTCTATTTATAATCCTCTCATCCATGATCTCTTCTCTTTCTTTTATCTTTACCTTTGTTGAGCACTTGTTGAGTCCTTTCTTCCACTATCTTAAGAGCTTTAACAAACTTCTCATCCATTAAGCCCCATATTTTCTTTAGCTTTGTTGCTATGTCATTAATCAATTTATGAATTGGTAGAGTCTTCTTTTGGATGACATCCTCTAAGGTTTCATCTTCTTATTTGTAGCACATCTTGAAATCCCATTTTCTTATTGATGAATATCAATTATACTCTTTAGCTGATTCTCTCTTATTTAATTATCCTTTCTCTTTTTCCACTTGGTCTATCAACCTTTGGATTTGATGGATCATCTTTGATAATCTTCCTTGGGTGTAGACCCTAATAATTTCTATGGTTTTGTTTCTTAATCCATCAATGATATGTCTAATTTGTTTCCTCTGTGGGAATTCATGGCCTATGCATCTTTGTAGTAGAGAATAGTATCTACCCATTGCTACATCAAGGGATTCATGTATCCCTTACTTCCATCCTTGGATTTTTTTTCTTAAAATTGACACTCTTGAGTAATTTTGATACTTATCATTAAAAAGTTCTAGCATGGTGTTCCATCTTCTAATCAATTCTAGTTTTAAGAATCTATACTAGCTCTTTGCCTCCTTAATGAGTATTCTAGAGAACAAATTTAGTTTCTAACAATCACTTTCAATATTTTGAAGAGCACAAGAATCATGAAATTCTTGAATGTGGTGTTATGGATCTACATTATATCCACCTTCAAATTTATGAGTATTATTCATGTCTAGCCATCTAATGTGATTGTTCCTTACGCACTTGGTTGGAATATATACTACTTTCCTAATATTGATCATACTACAAGTGGTCAATAGGGGGTCATATTAGTCATTAAGTTTATAAGCTCTATTGTAGTGGTGTCTCCTTCGATGCTCATAGTGTTTTCTCTTGTCGCCCCTAATATTGTCTCTTCTTGGTTCATATGCATCTTCGTCTTCATCAAGATAACTTTGGCAATATTCATGCCTATCATGGTGCCTACAACATTTCCTATCATAATCTCTAAGTTTTCATACTCTCCTATAAAAGTTTGATAATGACTATGAGGAGGAAGAGGAAATAGTTGAAGAAAAATTCTAGCTAGTTCTCCTTCTGTGACTTTGTAATTCATCCCTTTGCGGTTCCACAGAAGCTCTAGGCCTTGAGCTTTACTTATGTTTAGAGTCTTCTATCTCTCTTATTAGTGTATCTACAAGGGTTGAATGTAGTTGTACCTTAATAGGTTCTTTCAAATGAATAATAGGCATTTGTGAGTGGACTTCATGATCATGGTGGATTTTCTCTATTAAGAACACATCATTGTTAATTTCTTCTAGGACAACATTATGGTTGACTTTATTTTCTTTGCTATTTTCATGTCTTGTATCCATAGTAGCATCTCTTCATACTTGTGCCTCTATGGGTTGATATAGCCTAGTCATGTGTTTGGTCACATGATATCCTTTGTGTGCATTGTCAAGGTTCATCCGCATTAAGGTTGCCTAAAGCATAGGTGGTGCTGAACATTCTAGAGGGAAAACAATGTTTCCCTGTAAATCACTCCACCTTAACTGTTCATCCTAGTGAAAGATAAATGTGAAATTATGATAATATGAGTTGCTATGAGCATATGAAATCCTTGTTTGCATAGGTGCATTCTAGTCTTCTTCTTCATATTTCTTGTCATGGCTTTTTTGTGGCTCTTTGGTAGGTGATAACATCTCTTTAAGTGTTGAAGCCATGTTGTGTGTTTGATGCTTTAAGTATATGTATGTGTTATTAAAACTAATTAAGAGGTAAAGAATAAGCTTTTTGGTTCTTGATACAATGAAATATATAAGATTAACTACTCAGCAAACATTAACACATCCCTGGAAACAATGCTAATGGTGAGTAGTAATGTACCCCAACACTTCACCATACAAGTCATAAGTGTTTAAGCTTGACCAAATTGTATTCTATGGATGGACAATGTAAATATGTTAGAAGTTTATAGTAAGTTCACAATTGTTATCTTCCCACTTAGACTTAGTGAAGTTTAAGTATATGGTTTAACATTTAGTGAGGCAAATGATAAGTTGATGTTGTTAGGCTCAAATTACTTCTAGTGGTAAACATAATTGAAATTGAAATCAAAGTCTAAGCCTAAGTGATATAGAAATGGAAATCTATTCTAGCCTAGAGTGATAAGTATTCTTTTGGTGATTTTTTGGGATGCGACTGCCAACGAGTGTCCTCAAACAGGATTTAGGTGCTTGCTGATCTCTGGCAACACTAAGGCCTAGATACCTCCAAATAGACTCAGTAGTTTATGTGAGTATGTGTGTGTGCTGTTGCAGCATGNGAATTGTTCAAACTTCCAAGGCTCAAATAAGCAATTTCTTCAAGAAAATGCTACTATGCTACCAAAAAATTGCTGCGTAAACTATCACGTACGAGACTCCATTTTGGCTAGATAATGGATGTCAACAATTGCATTCAACAGAACCTTCAAAGGACTTGAAAATTTTTGATTGAAATACCAAGGAGATTCACTTTAAAGATAAAAAGAAGCTATTCTGGTCCCATCAAAATACCAAAGATTTTCTAAACCCTCTTGACTATTGAATTGTTCAACGGCATGACTACAAGCAGAGGCTCTCTTACAATAATCCCAATAGCGGTTCTTATATGTTGCACAATAATCAAATTCATTACTAAAATGCTCTTAAGGATTTCAAACACAAGTGCTTCTATGGAAAAATGTTAATAGAAATTTTCAATTATGCAACAAGAACAATAAGAGCAATCTAAAAATCCCAAAATTACTTGCCAAGGATGATACTATCTAAACCACTAACTAAAAAATTTAAAAAGGATAAAAATAAAACATAACTCATAGGACTATAAAAAAGAGGCTGAAATATTTTCTTTAGTAAGTCATCTTACAAGCAATCTTTCACAATTTCTTCTTTACAATGCTCTTCTCCCAGGACTCAAAGTGTGTCTCTGAGTGAGAGCTCCAAGTGTCTGATCCCAAGTCTTCCTCCCCTTGTGATATTATTTTGTTCTTACCCCTGAAGCCTTTGTATAAGGTAGTTACATTCCAAAATATCTTAGCTAACTTTTCTCCTAAGTAAAAAAGTTAATTACTTGCCCAACAAGTTAGTAGATTACTTATCCAACAAGTTAGGAAAGTTAGGAGAAGATCATGCTAATATTGGCATGTGTCTTTACAAATATTGCTTTCATAAGCAATAATAATATATTTTTAAAAAAATTCCTAGAGATCCATTTAATTGTTATTTTTATTTAGAAATTTTTAAGTTTTAAATGTTATTGAAGCCCTAATAATTTTATGAACAAGGTGGTGGTAAAAAGATAATGCAATATTCACCTTGATGTAGACGTTGGTGGTGGTGGTAGCCAATCCATGTAAGCTTATATAAATAAATTATCTGCATTTGCACTTTGAACTCGTGTAAAATTTGCTGGAAATAGAAATTTAAATCTGGTAGTGGCTCAAAATATGAGGTCCGAATGTGAAGGCACCAGGCTTGGAACTGTCGGTAAATAGTTTCAAATTATCCCACCTTGCCAGAACTGTATATATCAACTGCCACCATGAAAGAAGGCTTGGCCACCACGTTCGGTGATGTTGTCGTGTGTTCCATAAAAATATGCAGCTGTTGTAACCTTTGCTTCTTACAAATGCTCTTCAGTTTTTGATGACTATAACAGAAATTTTGAAAGGTGTTTTATATCCTTGAGCAGAGCAAATTGATCATCGCTTCACAATTCCAAGTGAACTTCCTCAAGTTCAAAGTAGGATGTATAGGACTCGATTATTGCTTCGTATACTTTCACTCCCTTAACATACTCGGCTTCATTTAGAAACTTGTTGTGATCATGAAGAAAAATTGGGATATTTATTATTGGTGAGAATTCAAGTGCTGGGATTCCAACCTCCCATACATAGCATGCATCTATGACACCTAGTAAAATTTTTGGCTTGTGAAGTTTTCCTCCAGCATTTAATACAGACCTTTCAAGCAACATCCACCAGGGATTTCAATCATTAGCTACTATCACAGGCAGAAGCCCAAGCTTGTCAACATGGGTACTTTCTGTATAAACTCAAATGTCATATTGCGTGAAGCAGGTGCTCATTCTTCTAAAATCCATCTTTCCAATGATCTTGAACAAGCTGTAGGTGACACATGAATGTTAAAGCTTGTTTTTGCCTCAGAAGGTTGAAGATTCCTCCTCGATGCTAAGAATGGCGATGTCAAAGGTGCCATCACCGAGGTCGAAGATGAGCACATTGCGCTCTGCCTTGGACTGGGCCGAGGCCTTCTTGTCCAGCCCGTACACGATTACCGCCACCGTTGATTCGTTGATGATATGCATGAAGTTGATGCCAGTGATGGCGTTGGCATCTTTGGTGGCCTGGCACTGTGAGTTGTTGAAGTATGTAGGCACTGTGATGACAGCGTGTAAAACAGTGGTGCCCAAGTACACCTCCACAATTTTCTTCATCTTGGTGAGCATGTTGTGAATGCCAAAGTTTTGATGATTTTTCTTTTCATGAAAAATCAACCATATCCTCTGATGTGGCTATAGAAAGGCCAAGTTTGATAAAATTGATTGAGGATCTTCCTGCCATCCCTCAAGGGTTTGAATGCCTGGAAATATCTCTAGATAAACAGATTACCTCGACATTGTTTGTCAGTGCGATGTTCTTCACAGCTCAGCCGCAGCCCTAACGCCAACAGATTCTGGATGTCCAAATCATTCAAATGGATCAAAAAAATCAGAAACTCACATGTCCAAATTCCGCAATAATCAAATTTTTTTAACTATGACGCTCCTCCCCACTTACTTGAATCCATAGCCAGGCAAACATGCCCTCTACTATGCAACATGAAAATTTCTTTTTCTGGTAATCCAGAACATCCGTATTCTCTTTGTTATAGAAATATTGAATCTATGCCAATTGTAATGAGGTTATACTAACATACTCATCATCCCATAAATTTTAAACTATATGTTTACTTTTAAATTCTCAAACATTCGTTATTCCAATTTTGAATATAATAGTCCAACTGTTCCATGAAATGGCTAAATGTGCCAACATATTCAGTCTTGGTTTGTTGATCACATCTTGGGTTCATGTAATTGTCACTAGGATTACCACATGGTTCACTACTAAGCAAATCAAGTGAAACCACTACTAGGTTACTAAACAATTACACTTTAATGCTTGAAACTAGTCATACCCATTCTACTTAACTAATGAACATGTAAAGTAAAGTACTTGGAAACATAAAATGCTAAACTAAGAAAATAGGAAAATTATGCTAAGTAAAATAAAATAACTAAGGGAATGCTACAATGATGAAAAATAGTCTTGATCTTTATTGCCCATCATGAATCGCGTCCAAATACAATTCACTCAAATAAAGACTTTGGAAAATTACTTAATACTAGATTGCGGGCATTTGGTCTATCGCTAAGATTATGAGATAAAACTGTAAGATTTTTGCTAAGGAGTGAAATAAATTTTTGTTGCTTGTATGTCCAAGTGTTGGTATTTATAGGGCAGCATAGCTCTCGAGACACCACATCAATGATGGCATAGCATGAGCTACGATATCATTAATATGATAGTGCACTCAAGAAAAATGGGTTTATCATGAAGTATTCATGATACATTTACTTACCTCTAAAGTAGATGTTATGTTAAGGATGTTGGACAAGACCATACACAAAACAATGTAGCAAATACCATATCCTATTTCTCATCCCCCATTTGAAACTCCTAGTGTTGATGGAAAGTTTTTTCACTATAAAGATACCCTCTAAACTTTTAATTCTATGTTCAATAAATTTTGGCCAAGAGTAATAGTTTGAAATTAAGGATGAAGAGGAGATGATATTATCTACAATGTTGTCTATATGGTCTTATCCAACATTCTTAAGGAGGTAAGTGATATGCACAATGTTCCATGTGACAACCAAACAATGTAGTTGTTAAAAGATATGTTTTTTTAAGCCCATGTCTCGTGAATTGTCCTTAAGGCATTTTGTAATTTGTTGAAAAGTTAAAGCTCAGTTGACTTTTCTAGGCTATACCTTCTTACTCATCTTATTTATAAATTATATATAATCTAATTCAACATTGTTGCTACCCCCACATAAAGCCTCTCTTCTTTTCCATTTTTGTTCATTTTTTCCATCCTTCTTGTTTGCTCAACTATCTTTTCTCTACAATTGTATTTGTTATTTTTTAAATCATTTTTTATGTTATCTTAGTATTTTATCTGGTAATTGTTGAATATAATGGTTTCTTGTAGACATTTTAGTTTCTTCTTGCTAGCTTCTTATGGTGTAGTTAGAAGAGGTATATATTGTAATTTAGTTTGTTAGTGAGGTGTGAGGAGCAGTGTTGAAGGATTTTTTTAATGTTGGTTACTATTTTTTTTGGTTAATTAGTTTTTATGGTGGGTACATATATTGTACTTTAGTTATGGTTAGGGGTATATATTATAGTTTTTTTTAAAGAAATATGATGAGTGGCGAGGTACCCCTACACTCAACCATACGAATACGAGCATCTCACACACGATTCGGTTGAACTCCAAGGACTAAGTGCTTATGCGCCCTAATGGAACACTTAAGGTTAATCAATCACTGTCTTCCCAAACTTACTTGTATTGTCACGGTTGTATGGTTAAGTAAGCTTGAGGTATGTAATTTTTATATCTTTTATCTTTTTAATGCCTACACTAATAGGGAAAGGGTGAAGAGGCTAAGTGACTAACTTATATTAACTATTCGCTAACTAAGTTCTAATTGCCCTAGCACCAGTATCCATTCCCACTTGCCAAAAACACCTTGAACTAGTGCAACGCTACTGGGATTACCAAACACTATTCGTTACTGGGTTACCAAGTGTTACACACGTGCTCGAAGCGGTCGTACTGAATGCACTTAACTAGGAGAGTCAAGGGTTGAGAGATTAATTATCTAGGAAAGCATTTAAACATTTAACAATAATTAAGTCCTATTTATCTTAGTCCATATGTTGCAAGGTTTATCCAAAATTTTTTCTTTATTGCTGTACACAAATGTGTGCTCAGGTACAATTTGCTCGAATAAAGATTCGTTCACTTTGAGACTCCTACTGTGGGCACATGGAAATTATTCTAACTCTGGAATGGTAAAACTACTATAGTTTGGCTAAGGGTCTAGATCTAGATGGAGAAACAAGGGAAAGCCACCTCTTATTTATAGACATGATTGCAGGTCGTGATATCACGTACGCGATATTGTAGGGGCTAACACGATATCGTGGTTGCGATATCGTGTACACGATATCGTGGCTACGATATCGCAGCTTGAAAATATAATAGTTAGGCCTGTAGAATTTATTTTTTTTGTTTTGTTATACAAGGATACTTAGTTTATACAAGAGGCTACATAGTGTAATTTATATAAGACATAGGATGTTAGCCTCTTGTGTTCTTTTAAAAGGGATAGTTGTTATAATGGGTATACATAGGTTTCTAAAATAGTTGTAACTATATTTATTTTTTATTTTTAATGAGTTATTTGTTTAATTTTAGGATTTTTTTAAGGGTGTAGGTATTACATTGCTATTCTTATAAAGTTTGTAGAACATTAGATTTTTTTTGTAGGTAGGAAGTAGTTAGAACTAATAGAATTTATTTGTTTACTTTACAAATTTGTATAGGGGAATGACTTTTCCTTGGTGAAACAAAAACTGCAATTCAACATTATTATTATTTGAAAATGGAAAATTCAAAAAGGAGAAAATCTCAAAATGGAAAAATGCAATTCAAGATTATTATTATTTGAAAAATGAAAAAAAATAGCATAATGAACTTTCAAACTAAAACACCACCTAGAAAATGCATGTTGCAACTTGTAACCTTCACCATCCAACTTGAGGCAAGATTTCATTGTAAATGTAAGATTAGTAGCCCATGAGTTGCAATCTTGCATATTTTAACTTGTTGGGGCTGAAAAATGCCTTATAAGTTGCTAAGGCCTCACTTCCCAAGTGGAAAAAGTGATATTATATCTATATATGATCTTGGAAAGGCTAAAAATTCCTTGGGGATTGCCAAATTTGGCATTTTCATAGGTTTTTGTATAGTCTCAACCACGTTGAAACTATCTACTCCTAGCATAGATGGTGTTGGGTTTTCACTTCCCAAAAAATCACAACATAGTCACCACAAAGCCCAACATAGTTGCAAGACCAATGTTGGTGTTGTTGGGTTTTCCATCTTCCTAGCAACACCCAATGTAATCATAACATTTTCCAGTGGGGGTAGCATGGCCAACATAGTCATCATGGATCTCCAGGAGATGTATTTTGGCCAACGTAGTCACCAAGATTTCAACAGATTCCAATAGTTGTCAGCATAGTCCTTTAAGACCAATGTAGTCAAGATGAAGGCCAACATAGTCACAAAAGTCTGTTTAGTATTTTTAGTATATGGATGGGTTTTGATGACCTTGGTGCTTTAAAACTTACTAGAAATGGTCAACTACATTGGAAATCATAGTTGTTACACTTGCAACCAACATCAGTCTATCAACAATCATGGCAAAAATTTGTAGCATTGAATAAAAAACCTAAAGCCTATAAAACCTGAGCTTGGACATCATATTGTAGTTCTGAATACTTTTCAATAGTATCAAATTTTTGCAATCCATAGTCTTTTGCAACCTTGAAATCTTGAATTCCATTTGGTATCTAAGTTGAGCAGTAGATACCCTTGGAGTAAAACCACCAGAGTAAGAGCTTATACCACTATTAACATCATATGTAGCCAAAGTTGCAAACTTGAACAAAAACATATAAGGAGTTGCAAGAAATTAGAATTGGGAAGTACCTAGATCATGGAGATCAACTAGAAAACACAACTTGCTAGCTCCAACAAGCTTCAAGTTTCATCCAAGCTAGCTTCTTATGCTTTAAGCACCCATCTGTACTCTTTGAACTTTATAGTTTCATTAAATAAAGTTTTTAGTTCATTTTTAGTGTAGATTTTTTAAAAGTTTCATCTGTATTAATTCATTTTCATTTGAATCTATAATTTATTTTCCTATTTATACTTTGTAAGTATTTGGATGATTGACAAGGTCATCCAGGGTACCTTGGATTCTATTTTTGGGAGTCTCTTGGGATTCAAGGTTAGGTTGTCACAACTTGGAATTTTCAATTTTTCAACAACTAAATTTTCAAGGCACTATAGTTTCTAGTGTTAGAATAAGGGCTTCCACCCAAATTCTTAGCCCAAAAACCTATTTTAACCTATCCAAAACTAGTTTTCAACATTCTTCAAAACCTATTTTTAGCATTTGCAAAAACCTTTTCCATCATTTAACTTCAAATAGTAGTCTTGGTAGCCTAATTCCCATCCAACATATCCAACGTAGTTGTGGTGGATGATTTGGGTTTTCACTACATTTTCACAGTAGTTTCTAGATTTTGTAGGACCCAACATAATCAATAGATACACCAGCAATTTTTTTTTTTTTTTTGCCCTTCTAAAACCTGCATTTGGAACTTAAACACTAGCATAGGCCATTTTAAAACCTAACACCTCTACTATGAAATTCTACATTAAGAAGCTAGTGTAGTCACTACTAGGACTCTAGTGTAGTTTGTATTCCCAACTTTAATGCCATAACACCTATTTTTCAAAGGATAATGTATGCCATCTACACTACAATAACACTTTCAATAGTTGTTTCCATTTATAGCCAATTGCACCATTGGGATAATCTCACTTACCAAATGTTTTACTAAAAATAGTAAAAGCTCAAAATCAACATTTTTAATAATTTCTTTTGGTAACTAATCCATTTTTCCATTGAAAAATCAACATGATATCCAACAAGAATGGAGTGAGGATCTATGATCCTAGAGACCTTGCTCTAGCTAAGCATAGATAATCGATTAGGCTATGAAAAAAAAGCCTAGAATTCAGTATGTTGAACAAAGATCATTATAACTACATTTACACTAAGATCCAAGTTGAATTACTCCTTCCATGTGCAGAGGCTAAAGCCAAGTGTGAGTATGAGTTAATCCATCCCAATGGGAAAGAATTCATATCCTCTCCCTATGACAAAATACCTTTGAACAATGTTCATGCCTACATAATTTCTCAATTAGTTGATATGAATGAGCAATATGGGAAATCAAGCTCAGAGAGCTAGCACAAGGAGCATAATGAGTTCAAGGCAGAGCCTGAACCAGAGACCTTCATAGGGAACTATTTCAATAATGGACCCCTAAAACTACCATGGTCACTTTGGCTCTACCTATCTCTTCCATGGGACAAGTATCTTAACTATCATCACTTGTATACCAAACCATGTCTGGGTTGGCACCTATTATAGTGGCCCATCGGGCATAGTCTATTCTCAAAATGGCTTTCCTCTTTTCATCTATGCATTTTTCCATGTAGCGTCAGTCTACATAGCCCTCACTTGGGTTCTCACCATTGCTCATCCATTTTCTATACCAATGGGCCCCACCATGGGACCACAAGGGGATACAAACACCATGTTTCCCCTTTGTGCCTCAAGTTCAAGCACAAACATTCTTCTCCTTGTTTAGCCCACCCATAACCACCATAACCTAGCCTCTTCCTTCCATACCATAGCTGATAGCGAGGAAACACACCTCTCAATTAATCCCTCAACAATTCATGTAGATACTGCAACATGTAGGAATGCTTCAAGGACTAGATCAAGCATTCTAGATAATTGAGGACTTGATGGAAGAGTTACAAAAGCTTCCACAATCTAGATAGTAAAGATAATGGACTTCTATGAAGATGATCCCATGAATCTTGCTATCCCACTAATAACTCTTTCACTTGGCATCCCTATTCCATAATTCACCAAGTATAATAGTGAAGGTAACCTAAATTCCCACCTCATAACCTTACATTCCAAATGTATGTTACTGTAATTTTGGCCACATACCATCATGCAAATTTTTCCTATGTCCTTAATTGGAAAAGCCTTGGACTAGTACCATGTGCTACCAAGAGGATCTATATCCTCTCTAGAAGATTGAATTTTACAGTTCTCAATTGTTTTAAGTACAACTTGAAACCTAACACCATCCTTGACCAACTAATGAAGGTCAAGTAGGGACTGTATAGAAAGTCATACAACAATTGAACACTCTTCTAAATGAGATTCCAGAATCGATAGCCAAGACACATCTTCTTGCTATCTTCAAGGGGATGGTTAATGACTTCATTAAGTTGAAACTATATTACCTCAATTCATGGTCACTTAGCCAAGCCTTTTCCCAAATAAAAAACATAGAGGATGTGGATGAGGCTAACCATGACCTTGCTTACATGGCATATAAGAACCAACACACATGGAAAGAGAAGGAGAGGGGTAGGAAAAAACAACAGAACCATGGTCACAGTGGCCAAAGAAAATAGCAAAATTACTACATAGGTGCCTAAGGACAATCAAACTAAGGTCCCTACCAATAATAAAAATAAACCTTTGACATCTGGGGCCCTCCATCAACCACTTCAACATCTAACTTTGAATATAAATACCAATTTAAGTATACTAGGTTACCATTAAAACCATTGAAACTCCTTAATCAACTTTTGAAGAGTGGAAGAATCTAATACAAATAGATGATTGAGAATGCCCATCAAAGGCATGACAAGCTATGCAAGATAATAAAAAATCCCACTCTTACAACCAAGGATGATCCCTCAATACCTAAATACTTCAAACTTGATCACTTCTGTGACGACCATTAACTACTAGGTCATGACACTGACTTTTGCCCAGTGATCAAGGATGACTTGCAGAAGATGGTAGGCAAGGGTGAATTTATCCTTGATGCTTCAAACCTAGTTAAATCATAAAATAAATCCATGAAAGTCCATAAGGATCCATTGAATGCCAACAATTTCCCATACACCATTGTAGCATTCAATGTGACCAACAACTTCAAACCTACATAGGAGTCATTTGTGATACAAGTGCCTCCTCAAAATGACAAGTTTCCTTCAACTTCAACTAGATCAAGGCCATATTTTTTATAAGGATACTATCACCTACATCTCTCAAGAATCCTTTTGTGATCAAGGTACCTCCTCTTGCCAAAGCCAAAACCAAACCTACTTCTACAATTGATAAGCATCCTCCCATAGTGGCCAATGCAATAGCTTCTTTACAACCAATAAACAACAACAAAAAATCCTTTAGTAAACAATGTAAGAAGCCTAGACTAAATCCTAAGAATAATGATAACAAAAAGGCTAATGCACTAAAGGACGTGGGCTCACCAAAGCCCACTCCCATCTCATTTATTCTGATGAGTTCTAATGCTTGAGCTGCATCAACTAGTCAACCACAGAAGGACCCCAAGCCACAAGGAAAAGGAAAAGAAGTATGAAAAGATCATGTAGTCCAACATCATATGTATCTCCAAAAGATCAGAACTTGATAATCATCAATGTCGCATAGGATAATAAAGAAATATCTAAATTACTAAGAATGATAAATAAGAAACCTAGAGTGTATGATCCAAGGGATCTAGGGTCCATTTTTCAAATACTCATCCATGGGTTCAATCATGCAGGAGATGCCCTATATTGACCTAGGAATTGATAAGTTCTTTTCAACTTTTTTTTTTCTAATTTTTCTTGGTTTATAATTTTTTGTTATACTTTTTACTTTTCATCATCCATACACATCTTGGACCTTGTGCATGACTACCACTGGGATTACCAAACGCATGGCCTAGGTACGCTACTGGGTTACCAAGTAGTCATACTTAAATGCTCCTAATTAAGTCATACTCATTCCACGTTACTAGGAGATAAGGGTAGAGAGATATTAACTAAGAAAGCAATAAATAACAATAACAATTAAATAATTAAGCTAAGTGGATGTTGCAATGATGAAGTAATCTCAATCTTTATTGTTGGTCATGTGCATGTATAAGTACATCAAACTCAAATGAGGATGTCATACAATTACAATCATCACACTATGGGCATGCACTAGGAGAAAGGGTTGAGAGGAAAAACTGACAAAAAGTCCCTACCTTAATGCTAAAACTACTCAAAACTTAGCTTTAAAAATAGAGCCTTACCAAATTTGCCTACCTCTTATTTATAGATGAGGAGATAGGTTGCGATATCGCGTATGCGATATCACGTCTAGGCTATGATATCGTGTATGTGATATCACGTACACGATATCATGGATGTGATATCGCAGCCAACAATTCATGAATCATCATACCCTCACGACTGAATGAAAATTCATCCTCGAGTTAAAGTAAGAACAAGCTCCATTGATTACATAGTGGATAGGTATGGGATTATTGACTAACGAGAATGGATTCATGCCACAGTGTGGAATTAGAATAAAATTGAGACACAACACAAAGAACGCAAAAGAAAATCCTATAGCTACAAAATTGGGTGGAACTCATGTAGTTCTTGGTGGCAGTGGCTCCTCCATGGGTGCATTTCCCTTGTTTTGTGTTCTAGGTCTTGGGATTTGATGACGTTGAAGTATGGCTTAGAGTTTCTCCTCTTCAGTTTGAGGATCCTATGCCATCCATGCTAATGTTATGATGTTTGATGGAGTTGGCACCTCCCATGGGCATGGTAGTTGTGGAAACATTTTATTTGCCTTGACATACCAAGCTGCAAACACCTGCCATTCCTCCTCGTAGGCTTTGGATTTGTCTCTATATTCTTGAAAATATACAAGCCATCGAGCTAAGTCTATTGCAACACCTTTCTACCCCTAGTATCTTGCTTTAACCACCTTGAGTCTAGAATTTGAAACCTCCAATTTTTGCAATATTTTCTTGTGTTCTGCAAATTCTGTTTCATATTTGATGTAGGTGGTGGCTACCTATTGCTCAAGCTCTATTCTCGGTCACCCTGTTGTTAACATGGCAAGGTTGGCATATCGTAGGTTTGCCAACTCCATGTACTCTGTAAGGTCTTGGATCTGTAGGTCCTGGCTCTTAACTTCTTCTTGGTGGGAAAATGCGTATGTGTCCAATATGGCTTGCCAGTCAGTGTGTTGAGAACTGAGAGCATTGATGTGAGCCTTGGCCATATGGATCTCCTTCTCAATGATTTTTTTATACATCCCCACTTGGCCTTGGAAATGCTCCTTTAGTTTTTCATGTCGTTTAGCCTCATTCTGCTATGCGCTTATTTCGATGGTCGTCTTCTAATGGATGGTGCATACCTCCTCCATCGAGAGGGTTTGATTTTCTCTAGCTAAATGGTTCATGTCCTGGTTGACCCTGACTAGTTATTCTCGCAACTATTGAAAATTTTCTTTGAGAAAATTCTTTTGTTTCTCCACAGAGGTCAACCAAAGTTTTTCAGCAACAAGCTGTTTACTTTCCTCTTGTAAGGCCTTGACTGACTTGGTGTGCATGTAGGTTTGCGCTTGTGTCATAGAGGCATCCCAAATCGCCTTCTCTTTTTTTTGCTACCCTTTTATTCTCTATCAATAGTTTGGTAAGTTTCTTAGTTCTGAAAGTGTCCAGATGGTCTGTCAGAATGAATTGAGAAGGATCCCGATGTGCTGCTTGTAGGGTCATGAGCCTTTCTTGCAATCTTTGCACTTCTACTTCAGCATGCTCAACCCTCATCTTTGTCAAGACGAGCTTTTCTTTGGTGAAAATGAGGTTTGATTGTATTGCTGTAACATCCTGTGGGATGTCAAACAAGAATGTCATTACCTATCCTATTTGTAGCAATTAGTCAAGTACATCCTCTTATTCTGTAGGAGTCATTGAGGTACTGACCAAAATTTGAGCATCCCGTTCTCTTGTAAGATCTTCCGGTGGCACAATAGGCACATTAAATGATTCTTTAATGTGGTTTGTGACCACTTCTGCGGCTCCTGCTGCATCCTGGTGCTGCATAACCGCCACCGTGGCCCCTTCACCAGTTTCTAACTGCACTTGAAAGGATGTAGCATTCCCTAAGATCTGTTGTGAACAAGCACTCTCTCCTCCTCCTATCTGAATGGACACTTCATCCCATGCATGATATATAGAAACTGTAGGCTATACAACATCATTAATGATGCAGAAGAGATTTGTGTCATCACAACTTTTCCAACTAACCGTCTCAGCAATGGCCCTGAGATGGCTCATCGACAGTCTATAATCCTACAGTAGTGGTGGTGGTTGATCATGTTGGCTTATGCTAGGCCTTGCTTCTTGTTGTTGGTTGGGTCCCATGCTTGGAAGTTGGCTAGGTCCTGCAAGTTGCGTTCTAGTTGGCCTTGTCATCTATTCTTTTTCTTGTTCTAGCCCCAACATCTCACCAGTGATTTTCCTTGCAACTAGTGGCTTTAGCAATTTGACATATGAAGCATTTTGGGCTTTTCAGAGGACAACATTGGTGTATCCTCTGATACCAGCACATTTTCACAGCTTCCAGATAAGACAAGGGAAGGGCAACACAAACTTCCCTGTCTTTCATTCTTCGAACCACCTTAGGATCTCCATAAAATATAGATGAGGTAGGCTAGCATTAACCTTTCCCATTAACACTACACATCCTCTTTCCGCATATGTTGAAATTCTTTTTAAGCCTTTTGTGGGAAGATATGATAAGTTCCTATTTTGAAATAAATCCTCTCTTCCATTGTCAAACTCCCCGAAGGTCTTATCTTCCTTGTCGTATGCCCTTTCTAACCAAACTCGTCATGCATTAGGGTCTGAGTAGGTAGAAAAATGATCAACCTTTGGCCCTGTATTCAGAAAGTTTAATACTTATGTAATGGCTTGAACAAAGAAATCAACAGTCACACCACAAATGTTAACTGTGGTGCCTTGTTCTTTGTTCTGCCAAAATTGGTACATTTTTCCTAAGTACCAGACACCACTTTCAGAGAGGATAGGCCATAATGGGGACCCTTTGAGGTGATCCCTAATAGCCTCAGGAGAAAATTCTATGAAAGGTCCAAATTTTAATTCCACAATCACTATAGTAAATGTGGACCTTTCATGGATGTCCTGAACACAATCCTGGGGCAATGTGAGATGTTGTCCCTATTTAGACACTACAACAGCTCCTCCTTCCACCTACCTTGATTGTATAGTAGCAAGGTCTTCTTGGTGGATACTAAATGATTGTTCCTCCTTCTCTGCATGTTGTCTGGAAGGAGCTTTTCCATCACCTCTCCTAGGTTGTTTGTTCCCACCTTGAGTAGGACCTTCCTATTGTCCACGTTTCAAGGCCATCTGCAATCACATGGGGCCAATTGTTAGTAAGGTTGTTACCAAAGTTAGGTTGTACCTTACTACTTGCCTTAATGAATTTGCTTTATCTCCATGTGATGTTACTTATTAGGAAAAAATGTCCCCGAAAGATTATAATATTTAATCCTCTTTTCTTAGGTGGTTTCCAAATCTAGTTTCCTAGTATAACTAAGGAGATGAAATTGTTTTTGGCACATTTATCCTTAATTTTATAACTAATTACCCTTGATAATGTCCTTCAGGTGATGAAAAATTTCAAAAAAGTTATGTGCTATTCGGCATGTGCACTAGCAAGGGGTGCGCAATCACAAGTCGTAGAGAGAAATTTGAAAAACTTCCCCTACATGAACAGTTGCAAATGATGTTAAGTAGTGTAGGGGATCACATATATATATATATTTTTGAGACGTGATATTGCGTACGTGATATCACAGACATGATATCATGGCCTATTGATGTTATGGAACTTATGTAATATACCGAATTTTTAATATTTTTTTGAAATTAATGATGTAAACTAAGGACATCCATACTAGTGTTGAAAGGTTCTAGTGTAATTTAACTAATTCTGAAGGCACGAAAATTATGATGGTATGGAATTTATCAATAAGGACCTTGGGTGATAAGGGAGAGAAAAAGTCTATGTGATGGTTCATAGGAATGTTTGAATCAGAGGGATAGTAATAAGGGAAAGAATATTGTTAACAATACGCTAAGGGTAATAGATGGTGTGTGGAAGATGGGTTATAAGTGCAAATTACAAAAATCACACAAGTGGGTCCTCCCCAAAGCAAGTTCAAATCTATAATGCCCTTGTGTAACCACACTTAAAAGTGTCCATAGGCACTAAAAGGGTTAAATGTAATCCACACTAGTTCCACAAAACACACACATGTAAGTATCACTAGAATGAGGTAAGATTTCTATGCTATACGAGACACGAGCTACAATTACACGAACAACGAGATGAGATGGACTATAGAAGGGATTGTAGAGATTGGGACATGAGGTAATTGACCTAGGGCATAATGAATCCTACATGTAAAGCATGATTAATGTGTCATTAACCTGTCATTCCAAGATCAGGAGCAAGTCCATTCCTCTAATTAGTGAAACCACATTGTTTCATCCCATGATGAGTGACTATGAGGGAACCAGAACAATAAGGCGTACGATCACTTAGCATTTTGTTCAAGGGAGGAGTGATTTTTACTTTGTGGAACTTTCTTTGTTTTGTTGTTATTTTTTTATTACTAAATTCAAAGAAGCTGCCAACCTTCAGGCATGGGTGCATGTCTTTCTAGTGGGACCCCTAGACAACTTTGGATTTTTGAGTGCCTTTTGATTACTCTTACTCCCATTTTGTGTTAGATCGACAAGGATCTTAGTACAACCATGTTGCGTGATGACTCTCATAGACGTCACCAAAGAGAATCACAAGTCCCCTTGATGTCACACCCTAATCATTCCTTCTTGATCCATCCTTCTTCATTCTGGGCACAATGAACACAAAATTAATTTTAAGTTTTAAGAATGTCAATAATATCACTATACTCTCAAATAGAACCTCTTATTTGTAGAATGGATGAGTGGGTGTAATGGGCTCACTATCCAAATAATTGATCACTCGAGACTCGATAAGATAGAACACACCTCAACCAATGAGCCACATGAGTGTTTTATTCATAGATAAGATTACTTATAAAAAGATACAAAGACAAAAAGACAAAAAGATAAAACAAGAAATTGAAAAATGAAAAACTGGAAAAAAAAATTATAAAATTAAAGAAAATGAAAAATATTTATTAATCCTGCTTGTTATTAGAATGGGGGATATCCTTCATAACTGAATAGTTGAGCATAGCGAGAATTAATAAACGAAAGATGAGGATCCTTGCATGTTGGAAATATTGAAACTTGGTCATGCTTACCCCATTTGGGTTCACACACCTGATTATAGTAAGCATAGTGGGGCAATATATAAGATGTGGTTCTTGGTAAAAGAGTTGACCCACTATGATACTTGAGACCATAAGATGGTATGAAAGGATCGGGATGCCATCCTCCATGGTTGTATTCATTGGGCCATATGGTTGTTGGAGTGTTAATTGGTGGCCCTAATAAAGTAACATGAGGCACTGGATTCGAAGAGAAGGATGCACCACAGTGTTGGACTTGTGCTGAGTTGGGGAATGCAATGGACTTGAATCTATGTTGTCCCTTCCTACAGTCATGTCTAAAGAAGGGATGCCTTTGATGTTGAGGAGGTCTCTCACTACTGTTGGCAATAGTAGCACAAGTAATGTCTGTGGGTGGTTGCTATGGTGCAGATACTTCAAGAATAGTTGGTGGTCATGTAGAAGGAGAGAAAGGATGAGAATGTTGAAATTTAGAAGAAGTGTAAGGTACACAAGGCGATGGTTGTGTTGAGGACATGGGCTAGTAGTATTGAGGAGAATGATAATGTGGTGAGCAAGAGTATGTTGATCTAATTGGCAAAACAGGATGTTGAAATAGATAAGCATTTAGATTCGGATGATATGAAGGGTGTCTCCAATTTAGGGATGGCTTCCCCCATGGCTGGGATTGTTGCCACTATGATTAAACATAGTATCTCTATACAAACTTTGGGTGTAATGATCTTTCCCAATGCTCATATAAATGTAACAAGATTGGGCATTGGCTCTTGGGGTGATCGTATAAGCAAATTTTGCATTCATACATATGATTGGTAGTTGAGCTCTTGTTTCCTTCATCCCTTCTTTTTGATTGTCTAATGATATTTTTCCCTGCTTCTTGAGTTGTCAAAACTCTATCTCCAATAATATTGATATATTCCCCACACTTTTTATGCATCCATTCTAGCATCTTATTGATCTTTGCCTCAATTTCATATAATGATTGTTGTACTGGCAAGTATGGTTCTTCCTCCTTGAGATAGGTTGATTTATCCTTTTTATGATTATGGACCTCTGTTAAGTTGAGATTTTGGTCTCGTTGATGTTTTTTAACACTCTCCCATCTAGCCATTTCTCTTTCTTCTTTTGCTACCCACTTAATAAGCTCTTGGAATTGATGGGTTCATATTTTGTATAGTTGATCTTGGGCATACATCCCTAGGGTCTCTCTTTTTTCATCACGAAGCCCATCAATGATATGGTACATTAGCCTTTCCTTGGAGAACTCATGACCTGGACAGTTGTTTAACAATGCATAATATCTTTTTAAGGTCATGTCCAAGGGTTCATGTTGTTCTTGTTTCCACTCTTGGATTTGTTTCCTCAAGGCCGACACTCTTGCGTAAGTTTAATATCTTTCATTAAAGAGTTCTACAATTGTTGGCCAACATCGTATTGAATTTGGTTTTAACGATCTATACCATACTTTTGCTTGGCCAAAGAGTGTCATAGGAAAGAGCTTGAGTTTTTTCCAATCATTATCAATGTTGTTCCATGCACAGGCATCATAGAAGGCTTGTAAATGTTGTTGTGGATCTAAGTCATAGCCTCTTGAGAATTGGAAAAGTTGTTTAAATCGAGCCTAGGTAGGCAGCTCTCTTTACAATGCCTACAAGAGATTTGAACAGCCTCTTGTATTTGCATTAAGCTTATAGTGGCTAGTAGGGGTTCATCATCATCAAGTGAGTTATGCTTTCATGCGTTGGGATGATGCTACCTTCATTTATGTTTATAAGAAATCCCCACCTTGGATTACGTACTCCAATCTTCATTGTCATATAATTTTTTGGTTCTCCAATGAATTGCCTTATTAGATGTGGCATTATCGTAGTCTTGTAGGAGAGGCATGGTTGTGAAATTGTGTGTGAATTTGTATGTGACTTTTTGTAATTATTTCTTCCTAAAAGATATATCATTAATTCCTATACAGCGACCTTGTATGATATAACTAATCTAGATAACTAGAACCGTCCCGAGCAATGACACCAATGATGAGTGGCAAGGTACCCCTACACTCAACCATACGAATACGAGTGTTTCATGCACAGTCTAGTCAAGCTCCATAGAAGGACTAGTTGTGGCATCCAGATAGTTACTTGTAGATCACAGTTCACTGTCTTCCCACCTGGACTAGTATTAACTTTTTCACGTATGGTTTAGTCCAAAGTGAGGTGTATGATGTGTTCCTACACTAATGCTACTCATGGGAATGATGGGAACTAATGTCAACTAAACTAGGAGAGAGAGGGTGAGAGAGAATCTAACTAGCCTAAGTGCTATGAGCATCTATTCCTTAATCATCCATACACATCTTGGACCTTGTGCACAACTACCACTAGGATTACCAAACACATGGCCTAGGTACGCTATTGGGTTACCAAGTAGTCACACTTAAATGCTCATGATTAAGCTGTACTCATTCCACGTTACTAGGAGATAAGGGTAGAGAGATATTAACTAAGAAAGTAATAAATAACAATAACAATTAAATAATTAAGCTAAGTGGATGTTGCAATGATGAAGTAATCTTGATCGTTATTGCTAGTCATGTGCATGTCCAAGTACATCACACTCGAATAAGGATGTCATGCAATTACAATCATCACACTGTGGGCATGCACTGGGAGAGAGGGTTGAGAAGAAAAACTAGCAAAAAGTCCCTACCTTAATGCTAAAACTGCTCAAAACTTAACTTCAAAAATAGAGCCTTACCAAATCTGCCTACCTCTTATTTATAGATGAGGAGACAGGCTATGATATCACATACGCGATATCACGTCTAGGCTGTGATATTGCGTACGCGATATCATGGGTGTGATATCGCAGCCAACAATTCATGACTCATCATAAACCTTGCAACACTTGAACTTATTATAATATTTACTTTAATGCACTTTAATGTTATGCAATTGAATTTTATGCATTTAATTGATTAATTAATTATATATAATTAATGCACATATGTATGAACACCTTGAGCATACATTAATGCTTGGTAATACCAGTAGCACTTATGCTTGGTAACCCAATAGTGTTAAGATGTGTACGAAAGGTGGGAACAGATGCTTATGTTAGCATTAGACTAAGGCATTAGATAGTTCCTAGACTAATTAAGCATTTAATTACTATATGTTTACTCTTAGGAAGAATAAATAAAAATATAAAAGTTATACAAATCATGTGTCTCAGTTATACTTAACCATAACATTGAACCTCATAAGTGGAATTGAGAAGACATCAATCATGTACATAAGTTTACTACCTAGATAATGTCTATGTAGAGAGCTAAATTTTATGGAATTTGACTAGATCTCTTAGCGAATGCTAGTGATTTGTATGGTTGGGTGTAGGGATTGCTCGCTGCTCATCATTCACACTGTTGCTAGGGACTTTAGTTAGCTATGTGTTCTATCTAGGATGTTAGTGAAATTATTCAATGATATTGTAATGAAGCTTAAAGTCCAAATAAATAAGAAAAATAATAATAACAACCACACACTATTTTTTGCAAGAACTAACATGGCTTCTTCTTGTTGAAAGAACTCCCTACCACACTTTATGGGTAATTGCAATTAGAAAAGGCATGAAGGCCCAAAACCACCTATGCCCCAACAATGTAGAGTAATCTATACATACCTAGATGAGCATGTTTTGGATTTCACCTTCATCTTGAACTAGGATGAACAACTATAGTGGAGGGACATGGAGGGTAGCATCATGTTACCTCCTGATCACTTAGCTCCTATGATGTTGCTCGACAATCTCATGAGATTGAGCATTGCAAAACTCAATGTTGAGTATGGAGTGCAAGATCATTCCTACTAGGATTATCATCCCACAAAGTCATAGCAAATGAAAAATCAAAAAATGGAAGCTCGCTATGAGGCATCAAAAGGTAAATGGTTCACAAAGCCCTTGTTCGTATTGGACCAAAAGGGGAAGACCCCTTCTCAAGAACTTCCCAATACACTAACTTGCCTTCTCTCCTTAAGAACAAGGCCCTTAATCAACATTTATAGTCCACTATAGATAACCCTCATTCTAGGAAGAGTGGTTCCTATGACCATGGGGCCTCAAGGGAAGGGAGTCAAGGTATAAAAAATGACAAGAACCATGATAATAATAGACATGGTAATCATGGTAGGGATCAAAGAAGAAGAAGTAGCAGACACCATTTTGGTGCTGGCTCTCCTTCCTCTTTGCCTTTGTCATCCTCATCATCTTCCTCCTTCAACTCTGATTGAGGCCATAAAGGGAGAGACCATGATGGATGTGACCAATAGGATAGGGATGACTGTAGATCCCATTGAAATAGTAGATACTAGGGGTGTGGGAAATCAAAGAAGGCCCACTATAGAGAAAGAAGGGACAACATGTGGCATTATAGCCATCATGGCCATCACAAGGGCCATCATTATGATGAGCCTTTGCTTGCAACTAGAAACATGCTAAATATTGTGGAGGCTATAAGGATTCCAACAAGGCATGTGAAGGAAAATTAGATTAAATGGTTTAACATAACCAATATCCCTAAGTTTGAAGGGGATATAATTATGATCCATAGAACCATATCCAAGCCTTTCATGATGCATGCATGTTATAGAACATTAAGAATGAATGGTAAAAATTAAATTTGTTTCCTAGGATACTCATCAAGGAGGTTGAAAATTGGTACTAGTCCTTAGAACTAGAATCAATCTGATGATGGACTATGATGCTTGAACTCTTCAATGATAAGTATTAAACGTACTCCCGAGTATCTAACCTAAGAAGGTAGATCAAAGATTAAAAGAAAGGCACACATGAATCCTTGGATGTGGCCATGGGTAGATATTACTCACTATTGCACCAATGCCCAGGCCATGATGGGCTCTAAATAGAAACAAGAAGAACTCTTGGGGTCTATGCCTAAGGGAGATGTTTAGAGCTAAGGGACCATCAAATCCAAAGACTCATTGAGCAAGTGGCTAAGGAAGAAGGTGAGCTAAGGAAAAGGGAAAGTGCAAAGCAGTACAACTAAGCTCCTTCCATTTGCAAAAGAGATGTCTAGTTTTATAACAAGGAGGAGGAGGCATTAATTGATGAAGTGGTGCAACCAAAAATCTTGTTGGTTTAAAAATATATTTCTAAAATATTGGAGAAGTTTAACAAAATGTGGGACTCTTTAGATGAAAAGTTTTAAACTACTCTTAGAATTAATAAGGAGACCAAAGAGTAAGGTAGTGATTGTGACCAAAGGAGAAAGAAGAAAGTTGAATGTACCCTTCAGAGGAGTAAGGGTAAAGCTGCTATAGTGGAAGAGGTTGTGGATTTTCAAATAGATGATGATTGTGGGTGTGAAATTTACTAATATGAACATCCCAAAGGATGTTTCCTAGTCATGTCACACTTATAGGAATCTAGGGTGTATGCTTTGAGTCCTAGATTGGCAAAATGGCAAACACCCAAGAGGTTGCCTTATCCTCAAGGCAACTACAACTAGTTCCACCAACAAGCCTACTATCTAAGTAGAGTGCCACCTCAACCATATGAGTAGTACCAGTAATGATAGAACACACAGTCATGGGGAATGCCACCACCAAGGTAGCAATACCCTTACCGACAACTAGTTCTATACAAGTATTATGTTTAGTAGCCCATTTCTCCATGTGACTCTTCTAGTCATGTTTCTTTCCAACACCACTACTACCATCCTAAATATTGTAGAGCATAATCTCCAAGAGAGTAGTCCCCATTTTCCTATTATCCTTCTCATTCTTTTGCACATGTACCTCCGCCCTCAACTCAATTACTATCCACTTCATCCATGTAGGATGAAATTCCAGCCTAGCTATAGTAAAGAAATGTCATAAGGGCTGTGAACTTATAGCCAACTCCTCAGTTGAGTGGTTTAGACACTAATCCTAAAAAATGATCATTTTTCTGAATCAAAAATCCTACTAAGCCCTCATAGATACTTGCAGTTGTTGATCTAGCTTCTTCTTTCTTCTCTGCAACATCCTTTAAGATCCTTCCAAACTAAACACCTCCCAAAGTGCACACAATAATGTTGATCCATGTAGTCACTGATTGGATTTACTTGCAAATCATGAAAAATAAACTTTGCAAGGCTCTTTTGGCTCATGTTCTAGTGTCAGTTTGATCTTACATGAAATGTACAAAGCCTAGAACCTGCCTCCTCTCAAGAACTGCAATATTCATCTTGAGTTAGCATATCAATCCATCATTGTCCCATTGGGATTTGTGGAGGATATTGTGACCACTATCTATTGGTGGTCATATCCTATTGACTTCCTAGTGATTCATGTGGATAACTGCAAGGGGAACTTCTTGATCATCATGGGAAGGACATGACTAAGTACAATTGATACATAACTAGGAATCAAAGACCTCTCTTTGGAGATTTCCAAGGAAAATGACTTTGGAGAGATTAAGTGGGAGCATGTTCCATGCATAACATAAAGTGACACAGGGTGCCACTACATGCAGAAATTATGGAACATCAAAAGTACAACACTCATAGCATGTAGGCAATGTGCAGATGTCATGGAAGTGCAAATGTGCCTATGCGTAGTAGCCACAAAATAGAAGGATATCCAATGACTAAGAGCTGAAGTAGAAAGTAGTTTAACCTTCTGCATGGAACAAACTAAGAGCCTTACAAGTGCCTACATTAAAGGCATGGATAAACTGGAGTAATTCCATTGCCAACTCTCTAATAAACCTAATGAAATCAATTGGGGAGAGTTGGAAATCCTTGAGGGCTTCAAATAAGAGCCCCTTGAGTTAAAAATTCTACCAATCAAAATGGAATATGCTTTTTCGAATAATAGCAAGCCAATCATCATGAATGCCAATCTTACTCCTATACAAAAAAATGCTATTGGAGGTGGTTAATAAATGGCCAATAGACTTTGCTTGATCATATCACAAGATTATGGGAATTGATGCAAGGATATGAAAGCATCAAATCTACATAGATTTCACCATTGAATCAAAGATGTAGCCATAGCGGTGATTAAACCCTGAACTTAAGAAAATTATCAAAGAGGAGGTTAAATAAATCCTCAAGATAGGTTTCATCTATTCCATTGCAAATAGTGAGCGGGTTAGCCCACTCATGATCATGCCAAATAAAGGTGGGAAATGGAAGGTTTGCAGTGGTTTCAGGATGTTGAACATGGCAATGTATAAGGACCATTTTCCCTTGCCATTTGTAAACTAGGTGTTAAACATAATTTCTAGGCATTGCTATTACAACTTTCTAGGTAGTTTTTGTGGCTATAACCAAATTTAGATAGCACCAAAGAATTAGGCCAAAACCACATTTACAAGTCCCTAGGGGACTTTCACATAAAAAAAAGATGTCGTTTGGCCTGTGTAATGCTCCTACAACATTCCAACACCTTGTCTTTAGCATTTTCCAATAGTAAATTGGTAGCGAGGCAGAAATATTCATGGATGACTTCTTGACCGATCAGGCTACATTCAAGTAAGCCTTGGACCATCTTAAGGAAGTGCTAAAAAGATGTATGGAGATAAACCTTAGGCTCAACTGGTAGAAAAGCCATCTAATTCTCCATGAGGGCATTGTGTTGGGGCATAGAATATTACAAAAAGGGATTGAGGTGGATCCTAAAAAAATAAGGATCATCTAAGGAATAACTTGAAAACCTGAGATAGTTAAAGATGTGAGATCATTCCTTGGCCACATTGGTTATTACTAACACTTCATCAAGAATTTATCTATGACCACTAAACCATTGGTGGAGCTAAAAAGAAGGATGCTCCATTTGTCTAGACTAAGAAATGCAAGCATGAATTCTAATAACTCATGTAAAAGCTTGTGAAAACTCTTATTCTACGAGCTCCTGATTGGTCCACACCCTTTCACATTATGAAAAATGCATCCAATTATGCTTTGGAAGCTATGTTCACATAGTTGGATGATCAGAAATGTCCCTACTATATCCACTATGAAAGCAAGAGCATTGTGGGTGCACTTTTGAACTACACCACCACAAAGAAAGAAATAATAGCAGTGGTGTATGCCTTTGAAAAATTAAGGTACTATGTGCTTGGATACAAGGTGTTTGTGCACATGGACCATAGTGCAATTAGGTTCCTGATAAATAAGCTAACAATGAGCCCCTTTGTCATAGAGTGGTTAGTGATCTTGTAGGAGTTCAATCTAACCATGATGGATAGAAAGGAAATGGAGAACGTGACTATTGATTGCTTGTCTTTATTAAGATTGGATACCAAAGAGGAGGAGAGCCCATTGTCAAATCAATTTCCTAATAAACTTCTCTTTGCCAGAGCTATTACTAAACAAGAGCCCATGGAAACTAGCTAGTATGATGACATGCTCACCTACCTTCTTACTTAAGAGATGTCATAAGAGTGGGATAATAGGAAGAAATAATAGTTTCTTCATGATCTTAAACACTTCATAGAAATAAAAAAACACCTTTACAAGGTGTGTGTTGATGGCCTAGCTTGATGGTGTGTTCCTGATGATAATCAACTATGCATTCTCCAAGATGCTAATGAGGATCCTTATGGGGATCATTATGTTGGGAGATGACCAACCATTAAAATTTTCATGGTAGGGTATTACTAGCCTATGCTTTTTAATGACACCCATCACTTCGTCTACTCTTGTGATCACTATCAATGTGATGGTGGTATCACCACTTCTATGGAGAGGCCTCAATAGTGGATCTAGCCATTGGAGCCCTTCAACACTTGGGGCATCAATTTCATGGAACGTATCAATTTCATGTTCAATAGGAAGGTGTACATTATAGTAGCTATTGACTACTACACCAAATGGGTGGAAGTTATGGTCATCATTGATTGAACATCTTTTACAACTATTCAATTTGTATAATAACATGTTGTAAATAAGTTTGGGATGTCACATGCACTTATTTCTTATAATAGAACTTACTTTACAAGCACCACTTTTCGAAAGCTCATGCAACACTTGGGGGGTTGAACATAAATTAACAACTCTATACCACCCCAAGCCAATGGTCAAGTAGAAGTTACTAATAGAGAGATGATGAAAATACTAACAAGAATGGTTAGTAAATATAGGAGGGATTGGAGCATCAAGCTCAATGATGCCATTTTGGCCTATCTCTTCACTTCAAAACTTTCTATTGGCTACTCTCCCTATGAGCTCATGTATGAAAAATTACTAACACTTCTAATTTAAATGAAGCTCCATACACTTTCAATATCTTGTGGCATTTGCCTTGACTTGAACCTAGCATATAAAGCATGGTTAATGAATCATAGCTTGCTAGATGAGAATCAACTAGTAGCCCTATCATCGAATGAAGTGCATAAGGTCTATAACAGGCAATGACATGACCTTAGGATTAGGAAAGTGAAATTTCAATGAGATAAGTCTCTATACTAGAATCCCATGGACATGACATAATGAATTAAGTTTCAAAACTTATGGTAGGGACCTTATATTATTTATGAAACCTTTCCATCTAAGGCCATGCTAATTTACAAACCTAAAAGCCCCCATAAAAATCTTCTAATCAACACACAATAACTTAAGCCTTTCTAAGAATCCAAAATAGCCAATGACCAAAACACCTCAATAGATGGACAAGAATGCTTAATTTTTTAATTCTTGTTCTTCCAACTTAGTTGTGGGAGATCACCATCCATGCTAGAGCAATCAAAGTGATTCCTTAGTTTTTCTTTTTTTCTTTTTTTTTCACAATTTTTTTTACACCAATTTTAGTATGTTTTCTCTTTCTTAAATATTTTATGATTTTTTCTATATTTTACTTTATTTAGTTTGTATTTTTATTATGTTTTCCTTTTCCTTATTTATTGCCACTAGGAATTTGTGCATTGTAGCTGTTAATTGATGGTGGTTTATACTTTATAATGTTATTTGATTTACGAATGTCTAGATTCTATCTTTGAATTTTGATGTTGATAACTAAGAAATGGTTTCTCTTTCATGATAATAGGGAGTGAATTCACATCATCCACCAATCCACATAACTTTATGGTGTTTCTTTGTTTTCAAAATATGAGATCACTTCTTAAAATAAAACCTATAATGAACTTATGACCTTGGTGGTTTTCAAACTTGGGATGGATTAAATGGATAGACAAGGATGTGACTTCAAGGGGATTTGACACTTTTTGTACTTGCCTACTTTCTTTTAACTAAGGCTCATCTCACTTCCTACTTCTATTTTCTTCCCTTTTTTGAATGGTGATTGGTCTGTGGGGATATTCTAGGCCTTGGAGGTGGACTAGTCAAAGAGTATCAATGTGAAGTCACTAGTAGTGGATGGTTTTAATTCGGACTAAGGATGGATGTGATCAAGTCATATTAATGACAAAATCCACAAGGGACTTCATGTTACCATGATATGGGACTCCATTCCACACTCTACTTCATCTGGCTATGCTTTTCATAACTCACCTTACTACATTTTCTCATGTTTGTTTCAATGTCTTAGTTTAATACAATCATAGTTCTTTGATAGTTTCTTTTGTGATTTGATACTTAACTAACCATAACCATTAATCATCCATGGGGTCCATAGACTTCTTGGTTTGAGGGCATGCAAGGGCATTAAGGGCATGAGCTTGCTATGGGGAGGAACCACATGCATACTCCTTAGTTGGACTAGTTAAGTTCCTCATTCCTTAGGCATTTTCACATTCTAACCTTTTTTAATTCACGTCAATTACATCTACTTTTGCACTTTTTAATTCAAATTCTCTACATGAAATCTCTTTTTTTATGAATATTCTAGTCCTCTTCACACATCCTCCCCTATTCTAGAATTTTTTAGTTTTCTTTGAACCCCAATTTTATTCAAAAATATTTTGTTTTTACTTAGATTTTTTAAGTGAAAAATTTTCACCTATAGCTGCATTAATGCAATCTTGTTGACGCAGCCACCTTCATTGATGCAATCCCATAGATGCAATTGCATTGACATAGCTAAAAGATCACACACACACACACTTAGCATTTTTTTTGCACATTTCTCAGAATGCACAAGGAGTTTTTGCCATTCTAAGAGACTTGAATCTTCCAAGGCCCATAACTTGTGAACCACTTGTTTGATTAACCTCGTTCTTTCTTCCTATAGCTATTGGAGGTGAGCCCTACATTATGGAAGCCATAAATATTTGGTTTTTTATGAAAATTTTTTAAAAAATTTTCTAACTCCTACAAGGTTTAACTAATAAAATAATATTAAGATTACTAATTCATGAGAGTTAAACCTTTCTAGTGAACTTTGGTAGTCATATAAGAAAAATAATATTAAAATAATCAATCTACCATAATCACAACATTTCTGAAGTGTAATAAGATCAAATAAGACAAGGTATCTAAATGTTCTAAGTTATACAATAAACACTAATCTTTGATCATGTTGTGATTACAAATGGCACCTAGACCAAAGGATAAACATGCAGTGGAGGCAAAACTATCCCAACGGAGGGACGAGAGGCCAAGAATTAGAAAGGGCAAACAACCAAAGTAGCCCTAGGAGCAAGCATTCAAAACACATGCAATGGGACATCTTCAAGAGAATCTCGAAGTGGAATCTATCTGATAGGTTCCCAAAATTGAAATAGAGCATTCCCATCAAGATGAGGTACCAGGACTGAGACTAAACCTTGAGTTCACCTTGATGGATGCTTTCCTTAGGCAAATTCGAGCTAAGGAGATCTAGAGTTCAATTCTCCAAGAGCTAAACTTTGGTACCTTCTTGGAATTCACTCCAAGAAAAGTCAAAGCACAACTATAGAATTCTCCCATGTGGCCCATTCTTACTTCTAATAGAGAATGATACATAGGAGAAACATATCTCTTCTAGAATAATAGGCATCTTAATGCCACGGTGAAAATAAAGGACATTAATGTATCCTACTTGATGGAGGCCATCTCTTAGGTCCTTGGGTTACCAAAAATTAAGGCAAAATTGGCAAAGATATCAACTCAAGTAGACCTAGAGGTGAAAAAGAAGTGGATCCAGCAGTGCTACGAGGTTGACCGCAAGGAGTACAGTGCACTAACTAAGGAAGAAAATCAATATTTCAAGATTGTGTTCTACCACCTCAATCCAATGGTGAGGCTAAGCAAAGTGATAGCCTTCTCTACCTATGCATATGTCACTTTGAGCAAAAAATTCCCAATTAATCTCCCACAACTCATCTATCTTAAGATAGAGAAGTTCTTCAAGGAAAATGAGTTTGAGAAAAGGCACTCCCCCTTCCATGCCTATTTTGCAAATTGTGTAGAAGGGGAGGGATAAGCCACTATTCCAATGACACATCTTGACATGATCTTGTCACCTCTTGGGTGAAAATGATTAAAGACCAATTTTGCCAAAATTTAAAGAAGAGGAGTAGCCACCACCATCACCCACTCATGAAACAACACTAGAGGCTCATGTTTCCATGGAGCGCATGCAAAAACTCCATAAGAAACTCCTATAGTAGCAGTAGGTTAAATCAAGTGGTGAACCCTCTATCTACCAACCAACACTGAGCCATCTAAATGAAGTCACTCATACAATTAGCTAGTTGGAGGACACTACACTAATTTTTTGTACACAATGAATGTATGTGCCCACCAAGTTGAATCCTAGTACTTAAGATCTAATGGTGTTCTTTCTAGGACAACAAAAATTTCCAAAGATCTCTGGAAACACCACTACCTTCTCGATGCACCTAGAGGAAGGTGAGGGGTAATTGTCTTAGTGATGCTACACTAAGGGTAAGGAACAGTGATAGAGGTGATTCTTGATAGAGTTGGTGAAGCATTGAATGCTCCTACAATTGTCATTCCTGATATTACTACACTTTAAGATGTGCACACATCTACAAGAGTAAGTGGAAGGTTTAGCATAAGCCAACACAAAGAATTGCTAAACTAACTAGTTTGAATTAGAAAATCACTTCTAGAGGTCTTTGACCTTCTAGATAACATCACAACAATCCATTCAGCACTCTTGGAGGCTAGGGGCAAGTACATCATTGCTAATTCCCAACTTGAGGTGGCCACAACTAAAAATTAGTGCTTGGTTGCTAAAGTTACAAAATTAAGAGCTTCCTTAATCAATCCCACTACTCTTGACCAGGCCATAACTAGAGATGAAGCTTTTTTGTAGCTTCAGAAAAAAGACAATGCTTTTGAAAAATGCTAAGGAGGCTATGGTCTTTGAGGCATCCATTGTAGAAGCCATGGACCACAACACTAAAAAGGACCTCTCAGAGATTTGCAAGGAGAATGCAGTTTTGACAAAGGATAACTATTACCTACCCAATGTTGAAAAAAAAAGAGAGTAAATGCTTAAATTTTTGTTATAACAACAAAAGTAGCTTGCCAAGGTAATCATGGACCTAGGGAAGTTAGTTGCAAAAAATAGATATATCTCAATGGAGGAAGTCCAAGCTCTTCACCAAAAATTAGCAGTTAACATTGTTGCCTAGAAAAATGAGGCCCTCAAGTTCTAATGGATCAAAAACCACTAGTTTTTCATTCTCAAAGAGGTTAATGAGAAAGAGATCCAGCTAGTAAAGGAAAACATCAATGAGACCCTCCTGCAGCTCCAACAAGGAGGCAACATGTGGTAAGCCATCTTTAATGGACTGAACAAGTACAACAAGATATAAATCCACCTCAAGGAACTGCAAATCAAGGAAATTATGGAGTATATGAAGCTAACCAACCTTTGTTATGAAAACTTGGTAATGCTTACTATTGGAAAGCCACGATCAGAACTAGAGAAGTAAGTGACTAGTTCATACTCATTATACAAGGCCAAGTTCAAGCATCATAAGGAAACAAAATAAAAGCTAGAATTGACCAATGCTAAACTCAGAGTTCTTAGAGCATGATTCACAAACCAGAGATCAATAACTGAAAACCTAGCCCAAAGAATGGATGACTATAAGAAGCTACAAAATTATGTCAAGTCGTTCAACATAGAACACAAATAATTCATAGCCTAGTTTGTTAATGTGAAGGAGTTGTTTCTTACAATGCCCTATCCCTGGGTTGTCTTAGTACCAATCCACATCAATGATGCTATGTGGATTATGTATGATCCCCAAAGTAAGGAGGAGAAGATGAAAGCATTGTTGGATGTTGTTTGTCTCCCTTAAGTAGTTGCAATTGTAGTAGGATAGCCACAACCACCATAGCCTCAACCACAACCACTACATTTACCTAAGGCAAGGAAAGGTCCTCTAGCACCTCAAGAGACTTCACCTCCTAGGATCATTTGATTTTTCCTCTCATCTTCAAGCCAATAGAGGGGTTCAGTTATCAATTTTGTCATAGTGTTCAATTTTCATGAACACTAATTTTTGTAAAAGTTGTAAATTTGTACACTTAAACACTTAGTGTTAGTTTGATTCAATTGGAGTTAGTCAATCAATAATTCCGTACCTTCACAAATTTTGTAAAATTCTTGTTGCTCCTTTTGTTTACTCAAGGACAAGTTTTTATTCAATTGTGGGGGTATGATGAGTCATCGTTAGTAGGATCTCATCAATGCATACCCATTGATGCAATCTCATTGATGTGTACCCATTAACATAGCTACATCGATGTGTACCCATCAATGCATGATTTGATACATCAATGCATATGCATTAATGGAGTGTCTAGTATTGCCTATATAAATGTGTGCGCCTACCACATTTAAGGCATTCAATCATTAGTAGCATAGTAGAGCACTTCAAATTTATTCTTTTGAGAGTTAGAATATGTTCTAAGTGCTCATAGTAGGAGTTTAGAAGTGTATGGACCTTTATTTGAGCACTAATATACCTAGACATTTCAGTGTGAATGGCAATAAAGACAAGCTTTCTTAATAAACCTTGCAGCACTTGGACTTAGCAGAATATTTACTTTAATGCACTTTATTGTTATAAAATTTACTTTTATGCATTTAATTAATTGATTAAATATGGATAATTAATGCATATAAGTACAATCATTTGGAGCATACGTTAATGCTTGGCAATCTTAGTAGAACTTATTCTTGGTAACCCGGTAGCATTAAGATGTGTTCAAGATGCATACGGTAGGTGGGAATAGATGTTTATGTGTTAGAATTAGATTAAGAAATTAGATAGTTCCTAGAATAATTAAGCATTTAATTACTTTATTTTCATGCTTAGGAAGAATAAATAAAAATAAAAAAGTTATACAAATCATGTACATTAGTTACACTTCACCATATCATTAAACCTCATAAGTGGAACTAAGAAGATAATAATCACATCTGTAGGTTCACTACCTAGATAATGTGTACATAGAGAGCTAAGGTCTACAAAATTCAACTAGATCATTTAGTGAACACTGGTGATTTGTATGGTTAGGTGTAGGGGCTGCTCGCTGCTCATCACCTGTTATTAAGGTTGTATTTTTTTTTTTGAGTTTTGATGAAAAATGAAAGTATGAGTATAATAAGTGCTACCTTACCATGTCACTGAAAAGACATGTTACCCATGCCTAAAGGTAGTCCTTTGGTAAGGTTAACATAGAAAAAAAGTAAAATAAATGCATAGAATAAATTTCTATCACTAAAAAGACATGTTACCCATGCTTAAAGATAGGCAACTTCTCAAAAATGTCAAAATAAGTGTACTATTAATAGACTCCTTCCTTGAGATACATTGCCAAGTGATAATGCTTCTTGCAATGGTGGTAGCCTTGTGGTTGTTAGTCTTGAGATGATATAATGCAATGTCATTGGAAAGTGGTATGGACTTGGTTTGGATCTTAGTCAAAAAGACTAATGATTATTTTAACCACATATTACACACAAGGATTCATTATTCCTATGGTAATATACCTCATGTTCTGATTTTTGCAATCCCTTCCATTCTATCTTACTAGTATATTTAATTATAATTCTATGGTTTTATATAATATAGTGTTATTTTCCCAATCTAGCAATACTAACATCTGTGTTTTGCAAGATAGGTATGTTCTACATTCAACTTGTTAAGCACCTACAAATACTTATATGCTTGGTTATACAAGGGCACTAATGGCTAAAGCCTACGTTGGAGAGGAGCCACTTGTATAACTATTGTACCTCATACTTAATGATCAATTCCACATCATCTTGTACCTCCAAGAGACTTCAACAATCAAGTTTACTTCCCACAAGTTTTATAATATATCCATACGTGAATAATTCTTAATCCATCTCATATATACCTAATTGACCTTCATTTCCTGAGATTCCTTCCTTATGAAATTTGAGTGTTTAATTTTCATAATCCAAGAATTATATATGACTCAAGACCTTTTAGACAACCTACAGATCTTCCAGATTGTCCAATTGGCTCATTTTTTTTCATCAGAAATCAAAACTTTTCTAGCGTGACATCATAGCTACAATGTATTAGGCAATACGACATTGGAGCTACAATGTCATATTAACAATTTCATGCATATAAAAAAATATATATATGTGTGAGAGTTTAAAAAATTTTCATTTTCTCATTTCAACACAAGTAGAGTTCATGCAATTTTTTTGAGCTTTGATGCCTAAACTTCCCAACTCTGTAACTTCCTCACCACAACTTTAATTTGCAAAATTCTTAAACCCTATTGATCTTGGAATGCTCAACATAATCATGGAAAGGTATGTTCTACATAGATAAGGAAGGTTAAGCCAAAATTTCCTAATTCTTGGAAGATAACATAAGGGTAAGTATAAGATGAAATAATAATATTTTAGATAAGGAAGGCTAAGAAAAAATTTCCTAACACCCAAAAGATAACATTAAGGGTAAGTATAAGAGGAAATACTAATATTTTAATCAAACCAATCAAATCAAAGCCAATGATCTTAACTAATTTTCCTAACCAACCATACCAACCATTCAATGGTACAAAACACAAGAAAATGATAACTATTAGAGGCCATCATAATCAAATATATAATAATTATGGGTTTCTTTTTGAAATTTCTCTAACTCTACAATCATGATAAGAGTTATAACTAATGAAAATGTCAAAAAACTAGATTAAACCAAGAATACAAGAAAGGATTATAAACCATTAGGAACATAGTTGAAATCTATTGGTAATCTTGAATTCTTAATCATTGTAGATGACTACAAATAGACCTAAAATAGAGGAACCTCCATACCATGGCAACAAAAGACTAAGAGGTTGAGGAAGAGGTTAAGTAGGAGAACAAACCCCACAAGTTGAACATATAGAGTAGGAGGCTCTATCGTTTAGCATTCATCAATAGATCCCCACTACTAAACAATTAGCACAAGCTAAAGTAGAGGCACTACCAGCACCAGAATAGGAACAATGCCTCATGCTGTTTGCAAATTGCCTCCAAGTCATCTAAGAGAAACCCATAATGTCCACAATCATTTGGGAGTTAAAATTTGGACCATTCATGGAGATTTCTCTAGAAGTTGTTAGAACATAACTTCAAGCTTATTCCTTATGGCAAACCTTGTATAGTGATGTCAAATGGTATTTGGGAGAAGTCTATCAATTTTGGAGAAACAAGTAGGATGATGCAATGGTAAACATAAAAGGAGTCTTCATGTCATACTCTACTGAGATAATCACTAAGGTCTTAAATGTTCCAAATGTCAGAGCCAACATCATGCAAATATCTACAAGGTCTAACAAAAATACTAAAAAGTTGTGACTACAAAGAGCCTATGATAAGGAAGACAAGGACTATAGTGAGGTCAGTACTAAAGATAAGATCTATTTCAAGATTAGAACCTACCATTTGTTTACAAAAAAATGCCTCAACAAGATCTCTACCAACACAACCAAAGGAAGTGAAATTTTGGTGGGAAAGTTTAATGTCAATATCAACCATATGATCTTCCTAGAGATCTAGAGAACTTTTGAGAAGAAGAAGGAATGGAAACTAACATTGTCATTCCCTTGCCTAATCAGAAAACTATGCAAGCAAGTAGGGATCCTACGCTACATAAATAATGTTTCAAGGAAAGAACAAAATGCATCTTACATAGTGATGAGTGGCGAGGTATCCCTATGCTCAACCATACAAATACAAGCATCCATGCATGATCTAGTCGAATTCAAAAGACTAAGTGCTTATGTACCTTTGTGGAACAAGGATGGGTTGATCAATCATTGTCTTCCCAAGCTTACTTGTATAGCATGATTGTATGGCTAAGTAAACTTGAGGTACATGATTTTTATAGTTTTTTATGTTTTTATGTCCTAGTGCTACAAAGGGAGGAGAGAGATAACTAAGTAACTAATGTTGATTTAACTACTCAACTATGCTTTAACTAGTCCTAACACCAGCATCCATTCTCAATTGTTGTACACATCCTGAACTAGTGCAACACTACTAGAATTACCAAACACTAATCGTTATTGGGTTACCAAGCATTACACGCATGCTTGAAGTGATCATACTGAGTTGCTTAGGAGAGTTGTAGGGTGAGAGAGAGAACATTAATTAAGTAAGAAAAGCATTAAGTAATAGTAATTAACATTAATTAATCTATTTTGAATGCTGCAAGGTTTATCACAAAGTTCATCTTTATTGCCATATACAACGTGTGCTCAGGTACACAATGCTTAAATAAAGATCTGTTCACTTTATGACTCCTACTGCAGACACTCAGAAATAATTCTATCTCTGGAAAGGAAAAAACGTAACAATTTGGGTAAGGGACTAAGATTAACTATGCAAACCAAGTGCAGCTGCCTCTTATTTATAGGCAACGAGGCAAGCCCCATTATCGTGTATGCGATATCACTTGGAAGGCTCCGATATTGCGTACCCAATATCACGAATGCAATATCATGTACTCGATATCATGGATGTGATATCACGGCTCATCATACCCCCATGACTAAATGAAAACTCATCCTTGAGTTCCTTACAAAATATTGGGAGGGTATGTGATTATTAACTAAATGAGAACTGACAACGATAGGGAATAATAGACTCAATGTGCCTGGTGAACGGATCAACAAACATATTAGAACATTGGTGTTCATGCCCTTTGTGATGAACACTATACATAGATGACATCCAGACCCTCATATGATAGCTTGAAGAGAGAGTAAAGAAAATGACGCACATTGTTGTTGACGTTGCAATTGCGCCTTCTGTTGTTTATCCATAACCATGCAACCTGTTGGTACATTTAGCCATTTCATGGAACAACAAAGGTGATTAAATATGAATAAGCCATAGAAGACATTAAAAAAAATATATATGATGGTTGTGTCCTATTGATATTTTATTACCAGAGGTTTCATGTAGAAATTTTTTGAATGAAGATATACTATTTCCAATGATGATATCAAAGAAAGAAAAATTTATCATGCTCCTTTACAAAGGGAAGGTTGAAAAGAGTTGAAAAGCTAAAAGATCTGATCCCATTTATGAATGCTTAAAATCAACCTGATAAAAGTCACCATTGTAAGATTTGGATAATTTTTTTACTGTAAAAACAAAACAGTTCCAGCCACTGTATGCATTAAGAGAAAAATGAGTGAGAAAAGTCCAAAAGAATGCCCATTTTTTTTACAAGGGATCGCGTTGGTATCGATGCAGGGGAGTGCAAAGTTTATTGCCCTGTAATGGCTTCTATGTTTATGCAAAACCAACTGTTCTTTTTGACCCCAAATCAGTGACATTTCTACTGGTCACGTTGTGTCAAACACTTGCAGGGATGTGGATTCAAAGGCAGTGGAAGAAGAACTCGCATGGGCATTGCCACCTCCAAGGCAAAAACTGTTTCAGTTTCAAAATTTTTTTCATTAAAAATGCAATTGATCTGGCCGCCTTCAACAACGTCAATGTGTTTTGCAACACATGCACTACGTGATGAATTTTTTAGCCATTGTAGGGTCATTCTTAACCTCCATACCTGATGCCATTATTCACTGATGCTTAGATCTATGATACATTTGCCCTCAACTCTACAATCAATGGCAGGAATTTAAAAAACAATCTGCAGGAACACAAAAATGTAGGAAGTCCTAAGCGAATTTGGGGCAAAATAAAATAGTTCCAGGCAACCGAAACCCTATGTCTAGGGCCATATGTCGAATACATCATTTCTTTTTCTTGATGTTTCTCCTCCAGCAACTGAACGTCATATAGCAACAATGTCGGATGCAGTGGCAGAGCCTTCTTCCGCGGTGGCAGTTGGTAACGATTTCTGATAGGGGCGGAATATTTCAGAAGTATTCGATGGTAGTTCCAGGCCTAATGCCTTCACATTCGGGCTTGATATTTTGAATTTAAATTTTCTAGCCATTTTCATATAGGTGCAAGTGCACATGAATTATTTAGGATTAAGGTACCAGCAACATTTATGCCATGGTAGATATTATGTTATCACCTTGTTTATAAAATTACTAAGAACTTCAATAAGCATTCTTCAAAATTTGAAAAACAAGTAAAAATGAAAGGCTATTAAAGCTATAATTGTAAACAATTATATGAAATTATTGGATTTATTTTTCAAAAGAAATATTTATCTCCTAACTTCTTAACTTCCTAAGTTAATACTCCCTAACTTGTTGGGCAAGTTACTTGGGAGAGAAGTTAGGTAAGATATTTTTGAATATGTAACTTCCCCTACCTACCTTTGAACCCTATAAAAAGGCTTCAGGGGTCAAGGAGGAAAAAGAGACTTTGGAAAGGGGGGGGGGGCGATATTGGGGGGCTCATACATCATACTTTGGAAAAGCTACTAGTTAGCACTTGGGCTCTCACTTGAAGATAGGCTTTGGGTCTTGAGATGAGCATTTGTAAAGAAGATTTGTAAAGAAGATTGCTTGTGAGATGGCTTGCTAAAGAAAAGATTT